>JAIPRL010001877.1:0-40972 GCA_025469235.1 Pemphigus obesinymphae
CCCCCCCCCCCCCCCCCCCCCCCCCAGGACACCGACGTGAGGAATATATTGGTTTTACAATACATATTGTGTGTTTAAGTTTTATGTTTTCTGTTCCGAAAAGTTCTGTAAGAGTACTCCCAACGGTTCATGTGTACTCAGCCATACATCACGATAGTAAATTGGATTTGTACTTTAAAGAGATCATATTTCGATTTTCTCAATAGTTTTTTTTTTTCAAACATATGAATAAACTACCGAAAAATTACGTAAAAACGTTTTAAAAAAGGTACTTCGCACGTTGGATAGGATAATGATGACGGATATATTGCATTTGAAAGCAATGAACGGTACTGAACGAAACTTTGGTGGATATACTTAACAATTACTGTGGGTTATACTAATAATATATTCAAAATATAAATAAATATCTCAAAATTGAAAACTGCTATAAATAGCCCAAAATTTGGAAAAAATTTTCAAACATTTATTTTCCTTCATAATATACGCATTTGGAAAAATGTCAAGTTTATAGATCCATTATTTCCCCGAAATTCAAACACATTTCATATCAAAATGTCAAAAAAATCCAACGAGTATTCAATAAAAATGGAAATGGCTATTAAAAAATATTGTACACACCGATTTTTAAAATTTTTTGTATGTACCTAAAATGGCGTACTTTTAACCCTGTGTTAAATTTTTAGGTCTTAAAAATTAAAATTAATTCTATTATGAATTAAATGTCTGAAATTCAGTAGCAGCTCGTGTGTAGGGGCAACGGAGCGATCGCTCCCCTCTTACTTATACTCATACTTAATGACAATTTAGATATTGATTTAAATATTAACAATTATTTATATTCATACTGCAATGCGTTTCAAAATATTATTATTGAAAGTAAAAATTGTTTTCCATTGTTATGAAAACATTACGAGGTAATCGGAATTTAAAAATATATTATGTGGGTAATAGCACGGCTGAAATATGTACCTATATACATCTGTTATCAAGTAACCAACAGCGATCGGCGCTGGGGCGACGTCAACAATTATTATTAAGTAAAAATTATTATAATATAGTAGATACGAATTAAGTATCATATCAACATAAAATTGAAATAAAACAACTTGGAACACCTGTTTAGTGAAATGAAAGATAAACGCTTAAATTTTGAGTATAAAACGTATAAAAATAAATTTTATTATTTTGTAATTTTCGTTTTTTGTAAATCGTATTTGTATTTTCGTTTTTCTATATGGCATTAATTTTTGATTAATAAATACCTTTTAAACTGATACATAATTATTATTGTATTCTATAATTCTCAAAAATCAATAACTTTTAATCGCCCTCCCACTTTCAAAGCCCACGAGCCGTCACTGCTGAAATTGTAATATTGCTATATACCTACAGCCTATAATTAGGAAAACATTTTCAAAAATTGGTTTGTATTAATATATTATGTATATACGTTTGTGGTGAAAATTGTGGTGTAATTTCCCTTCCACTAGCTGTTTACAAACAATTGGAGTAGAAAGGCATAAAAAAAATATATAACCTATTTAATATAATATATCTGCTTTTCGGACAATGAAAACGAATTTATTTTAGATACATATATATATTATTATTATTTATTATATTTTAATTAAAAAATAATTATAATAATACTGATTATTTGATTCATTTGAATCAGTTTCTATCATCAAAATAAATTAACTACATTTATTTAATTATTATTATTTATTATTTAATCACAACACAATAATCACTGTATATGATGGCGACAGTCGACGATATTAATCAGAAAAAATATATTGTATGTACCTGTGTACACCGAATTTTCAAAAATGAGTAGGAATTATGTTTACCCATGTATTCGGTAGATATTGATTATTGCATTACGATAAATCTGTAGATTTTTTATGGAATTGTGAATAATATTCTGAGAAAAAAATAAAATAAATAATATATTTAATTTATTAATTTTTATTTTATTTAAAAGCGAGACTTGCAAGAGTCTTGCAGTCAAGTCTTGGTCTTGGCTTTGGTCTTTCATACAATTTTTATTTCAGTCTTGCTACGAAGTAGTAAAATCTTAGGCTTGATCTTGCATTTTTGCAAGACTAAGATCAAGATTGAATTTGCCCATCATTAATTTTACCACAATCGTGTTTACCGGTTTTTATGTAAATGTTTTGATAGTTTATCAAAAAAATTTAAAAATCCAAAAATGACCTTTTTAAACCACCAACTAGATGCAATTTTCTACCAGAAAATAGTGTTACTTGTAATGATCGGAGCACTTCTTCTTATATCATTTTCGGGTACAGACATAAAAATTTAATTAAATAAAAATAAAAATACATTATCGTAAAACCAATACGTTCCTCACTTCGCTCAAAATCTATAAACAGTCCAGATATAGATGATGGAAATAAAATAATGACAAAATAATTAAAAATAAATGATTAATTTAATGTATTATAATTTTAAAGATACTTCATTTCTTTCTCTAAAAACGATTTTGAGATATATATATATATATATATTTTTTTTTTTTTAAAGGCATTTGATCTTTGTATAACCAATTCAAAAATAATTGATTTCCAAAATAAATTTATTTGTTATTTTATTATTTACCGTACATTTTTAAAATACTTCATACTGCATACACCGTATAAAAGGTAGTTTTTCTTTACGCTTTAAAAAAAATCAAAAAATTACATCATAAATGTTTCAACTCACTAGATTACTAGAAGTATTCTACTCGTGGAGCCGACCGGCTAGCTTATCATAATATTAACTTCACAATAATGATCTCATTAAAAAATCTTATCATTGTAAACCTAATACATTTGTCAAAATGCACTATATTTTAGTTAATATCATGTGTTTTTAATAAAAATTAGGTACACAAATACGATTTTCAGTCTAGTGGCAATTAATATTGTAAAAGATGATTCGTGATATCACTGGTGGGAATACTCTATATAGAAGCTGTGGAGAATTTCCAAAGTTTGTGTCTGCAAATTATGTAATTCAATATCAGATGTTTTATATATAGCTATTTATAGGTACAGATATATCTATTTTAATACACGACTCTAAATATATTTATATTTATTTAAAAATAATAATTGGATTTTAACTTATTTCTTTATTCCCAAGTTCAAATATTTATTATACAATAATAATTGTATATTAATAGATTTAAATTTATAAATAAATAAATTATATAACAGTGACACTTCCTACCACATACAACATGCATTTTTCATCTCCATTTAAACGGACTTTTTGTTTTTATGTTAAAGAACATTGAATATAACTGGTTTCCTATATAGCCTATCTATCATCAAATTTAAAAATCCAAGTTATTATCTTCTTTCACTTGTGAAAATATAATAATTAATAACATACGTAAATACATTTCACAAATACATTTTTATAACATTTTTTTGAATAAAAAACTATTTAACTTTATAAAATTTATATAAAAGCGTATGAAATAAAGTTGGGGTAAAAATAAATTATCCACTGTTTAATTGTTTTATTATTTTCATACTTATAGAATAATTAGTAGAAAACACTAAGATTTAATTAATTTATATTTATGCGACCACTTCTTATGTATTACGTAACAATAGTTAATGTTAACCAAAAATCATTTTTCAGAATGTTAAGTTAGGTAATCGTTTGCACAATAATATAATATAATATAATATATATATTATTATTATTTTTATTATTATAAAAATATAAATAATTATTTTAATCATTTGCTATAGAAATACAACCGCATTTACAGCTAATGCTGGTATATAACTTAATTCGACTATTTAATTCGGTACTATAATATATTATATAAAATACTGTATTATGATGTAGTCTGTCAGGCATTTTAAAATATGATTTTCTCGGTTTTATGGGGTTTTAATTATATTTTACGCGTAAAATGGTTTATAAACTTTTCATGCAATAATTTAAAATTATTTAAATTAATAATATATCTTGCGACTTTAATCACTTAATTTCAAACTACTCCTTGCTATCAAAATTGCTTTTAAAATTATATAAAGGTTATTAACAAACTTACAAATTTATTTCGTCCGACTCATTACATGAGCTGTAGCCTGTAGTTCATATAGAGTATAACTCAAGGATTACTAACTATTATATTTTACACGTTATCGTAATAATTTATCATATACATTCACTGTAAAGTTTCTTTTTTATGAACATTTTTTCATTCTTTTAAATAGCCATATTGCAAACGTTAGCTTATTAAATTAAATTAAATGTAATTTATATTTAATAATATAATGTAAAATTATAAAAAAAATGTTAATGACCTATACCTATTATAATTAACATGATATAAATATTGAATCTTCTCGTATACATGTCTAAATATTCAAACTAATGGATTTTTCAAATTTTGTAGTACAAGATTAAAATATACACACATAACACTAATAATAAATCCTTCAAGATAAAATCTAGAAAACTCATTTTTATAGTTGTATATTAGCCGTCATTTTCGTTAAATAAAACAATAATGTATTTTATCTTAAAAAAGAATGTTAGTAAAATGTGAAACAAAGATTTCAGTGGTATAATTGAAAAAGTGGATGTCTCCGTGGGGACTTAAGAATTCTATACATTGTAAATAACAATATTTATCGTTTATTTTGACAATTTCATAAAAATAAATAAATAACATATAATGTTTTATTATAACTACTGACTGTAAAAAAAAACTAAGTATATCGACCATTTGTTGTAAACAACACAAATTAACTCTTACGAAACAAACAACGTAGTAGGTAGTACAAATAAACTTATGAGGTTATTATAGGTATGAACTTATGATATATTTCATTTTTATTTTGACCATAAATCCAAAAGTAAATTCTTTACTTAAAATCCTTGTATCTACTTATTGTTCAGTGTATAAATAAAGTATCTATACATTTTATAATAATGATTTTTATAATTATACACATTGTACAGCGAAGTTAGTTTGAATTTGTCTGACATTGTTGTATTTTTCCGTATTTTACGCATACCCCGTAGTAACATTACTCTTATGAAATTGCTGATTTTCCAACAATATAAAAAAAATGTTGGAATAATCTAAACCGCAGTAGTGCGTACTGAATGATGTATAATTCAAAGCTTTACCATCGATTATAATATAATTATATTATATATTTGAAATTGTGAAACTACAAAACAATAATTAAATTTAAATGAGTGAATAATAGTTCATACATGGTATTAATATTAACCGTACGTGCATTTATATAATTATATAATTCATTCAGACTTAAATTTACGATATCTCAACTAAAGCGTTCAAATAGCCTTTGTGTTCTCACTATATTTTAATAAACAAGCAAAGATGAATCGAAACCCTTTCCCCGACCTTCGAGACCCTGCACAAATTAATTGCATTCCACAGTAAAATAAACTCTATCTCGGTCAAATAATAATATATAACACAGCCGTTTTATGTTTTAGACAGTAATAATTATTATATACCAAGAGGTAGCTACAGTGCAGTATAAGTACGATTTGAATAAACTATAATGTAAGTATAAGCCAAAAGAATGAGAGTTTTATTATTGAATTTCTACTAATACCACAAAATATGGTTGATCGATTTATAGTGACCATGATGTGGGTAATTTTACGCTCGCTCTTTTATCTGCTTCATTTGTCTTGTTGCTATTATATGTTACGTTATTAATTTAAAAACAAAAATAATTTGACAAATAATAATATCCCTATATATAATAATAATAATAATAATATAATAGTTATATATATTACGCCAAAACCGAACTCCGCTCAGAATTAGTTTATCAAAAGAAATAATAATTTATCATTGTTTTCAAATCCAATACAGCTATTCATTTATGATATACTACCTGACAATCAAAATGCTTTCATCCTCTAATAACCAAATATTTAAAATAATTTTTTTATACCAAAATATCAAATGTGGATCATAAATAGAAATTATTGTGTTATTATTTTTGCCATAAATGTATACATTGTGAATGGTTTTTTGTATTTAGAACATCTTATGTGTATTATTTTATATTAGAATAGAGACAAATTTATTACGAAAAAATTTTAAATGAAAATATAATTTAACAAGAAACCAATAATATTGTTGAAAGACGTAAATAATCTTTATTATATTGCCTACTCATACTTTATAGTTTATACTAATACAAAAGATAACCGAGTACTTACCTACATTATATAACACTACACAATGGTGATATTATTTATACTATTTGTTTAGTATTTACTCCTACACGGGTTCAATTGATGGGGAGTTGATATTTTCTCAGGTCGGATTGTGTCGGATTTTTTTAGGTCCGTGCAGATCTTTAGAATATTTTTAAATTGTATTTGAATTTATGGAAATTTGAAAGTAAAATAACATTCGAAAAATAATAATTATTGTTAGTTAATATTTTATGATTGGCACAAAAAAAAAAAAGATTTTAATTATACTAGTTAATTCATAATTAGTAATATTAATAATAATTCGGGTTATTATATTGCTTCCTCGGATTTCACACCCCCTCCACACCGATTCAGTACTGCTCTATATTATATATAAAAGATTTTAGAAAAATTTTATTTTGAAGATATCATTTATATTTAAAAAATAAATAAAATAAAAATTATTATACTCACCTACGATAAATATTTGTATAAAATAATTTTAAATGTTTGTATGTGTAATAAGTAATAACTATAACAAAACTATCCAATGAAATTAAGATATTACAAAAACCAAAACATATATGTTAAATACGTTACCTACGACATATTACTTCATAATTATTGTTTCAATATGCTTCAAAAGTCAATATGATATATATTTATAAAATTATCTAATTTTAGGTAATTTTGGATAAGAGCAGTTTTCTGATCTAAATGTTCAAATAACAAAATTGTTAGGTATATAAATAAAGTAAAAATAAAAATTTTATTTTACCTAGATAATAATATACTAGAAAGATTTCATTTCTTTTTTTATTTACTACTATATTATATAAATGTATTCCATAAAATACATATAATATATTATACAGAGTGATTCATTTAACATAAAACTATCATTATTTGATAAAGTATTTACAATTTGGAAAATGTTGTTTTAAAAACATTGAATATTACATATTATATTTATGAATATTTTATTAGTTTTGAAATTTTCATCCTTATGTATCCTAATTAACTATCAACTTTTCATTTTTAAATAGTCACCCATATTTTTAATTTCGGAAACATATTCAGATATTTTTAAAATTAATATTAGTGTGAACATTTTGTATTTAATAAACGCCATTTGAGCTGTATATATAAGCACTTAATATTAGGTGTTAATATGACAAAATGGGTATTTTTTTTAAAAAACCAGTAGCTATTTGTATGTACCGAATCTAATAATAATATTGAACACTATACAATAGTAAATAACTGAATTATCCATAAATCCGTCATATTGTGTCATATTTCTACGTGGCACACAATATCTTGTGAATCATTAAATGTATTATATTATACTAAATATATAAATATGTATTACTCACACAGTATATTATATTATTATTTGATAAAATACCTACTAATAGCTACTGCAAGTGTCAAAAAATTACGTTTTATTTGATATTTCTTATATAAATATCTAATTTATACAACTCAAATGACTTCTAATAAATATAAATTATAAACGCTAATATTATTTTAGAAATATTTGAATACGTTTTTGAAATTAAAAGTAGTGGTGCCATTTAAAAATCAAAAGTTTATAGTTATAATTATGGTAAATAAGGGTGAAAATTATAAGTTTAATAAAATATTCATAATTATAGCACCCAGTATCAAAGGTTTTTAAAAATAAAATTTTCCCAAATAATCAGCAATTCAGTTAAAATAATCACCCTGTATATAAATATATATATATCCTCATAAATATTAATATAGCGAAATATTATATAAATTACAATAAATTAATAATTTTGGTTATATGATGTGTATCGTTTCAGGCTGCGGTCTTCTCGTCGATTTGATGAAGAAAGCCGTGCAGGCGAAAAATTTTACAGAGTTGGATAATGCGATCAAAACTCAGGTGGAACCAATGTTGTACAACAAGGGCGAAGGCAGGATGATACCGATCGCCAAACTTGTGTTACTACGAAATCGTGACCGATCACGGGCAAAATGGGTCAGTAAAAATAATTCTTATATTACCTACTAATTCAGTGACGAATATACTTTACTAATAATAGTAATACTAATATTTACTGCATATAATATAGTATGAGGAATATATATATTTATATATTCCCGCATGGGATGCCTTAATTGGTAACGGGTGTGAAAATCCCGCGTACCCGTTATTGGTGTAGGGAAACTGGCCCATCCAACTGCAAAGTGTGTTATAAAAACCTCCACAATAAACTTAAATGGTTGATGTAGATTCTTCCTATGGAAGAGGTTAGAATACCTCCATTGTTTCCTCATGCCTGTCGTAGAAGTCGCCTAATTGAGGTTGCGTCAGGTCGACAGCTGGCTTAAAACTTGTCAAAAAGTATGAAGAGTCCTAAAAAGAATATAGGCGAGTTTTCCAATCTCGGATGTTCACGGAGAAAACAAAATTGCGTACTTGGGTAGAGAGATAGCCTAAGGGATGAGGTGACCAGTAGCAGCCTGACAGCAGCTGCGGTAGTCGTTCCATCAATTATATGCGTGGGTCTATCCAACGGCCGTGATGTCGATGGTGTTGGGAAAGCACTAAAGTATTTAGGTTAGATTTTCGTCTGGGTAGGTAAGAGTAGGTACGTGGAATGTAGGATCATTGATAGGTAGGAGTAGGGAGTTAGCAGAATTATTGAGGAAGAGGAAGAGAAATATGAATATTTATTTTGTACAAAAAACAACGTGAAAAAAGGAGAAAGCAAGGAAGTTTGATAAGGGGTATAAAATCATATACTCAGGAAAATGGTATAGGAGTGGTATTAAATGAAGAAATGAAAGGAAAATTGATAGAATAAATTTGGTGAGAGTAATATTAGAGGATAAGGTATTAAATATAGTAAGTGCATATGCTCCACAAGTCGGATGTGAGGAAAGATACAAAGAAGAGTTCTAGCAAGAGATGGATGAAGTAATGCAAGGAGTACAAGGAAAGGAGAATATTGTAATTGGTGGGGGTATAAATGGACATATAGGCTGTGATAGAATAGATTATTATAGAGTGCATGGAGGGTATTGGTTTGAAGAAAAGAATGAAGCTGTTATTATAACCTATAAGAATGGAGGGAACAAATCACAAAATGATTATTTTATGTAAAAGAAAGAGGGTTTAAAACTTAAAAGGTTTAAAACAGTATAAGGACTGTAAGGTAATCCAGGGTTAATGTGTGACAACACAATATAGGTTAATGATTTTGGTTATTTGATGTAGAAAAAAGAAAGTATAATTGTAAAAAGTGTAAAAAAGAATAATATAGATAAGAAACCGATGATTAAGTGGTGGAAACTAACGGGTCAAAATGAAAAAGTTTTTATAAAAAAGCAGATAGATACAGGGCTGTGTAATATGGAAGAGAATATAAACGAAATGTGAAAAAAAGGTAACAAAGGGTATTAAGAGGGTTGTTAAAAAAATCATTGGCGAGAGTAGAGATAATATATCAGAAGATAAGCAAACATGGTGGTGTACAGAAGAAATGCAGGAGTTAATATTAAATATAAAAAAAATTTAAGAAATGGCAGAAAACCAAAAAGAGAGAGGATTAGGTAGAGTATAAGAATGTATCTAATACAGCAAACAGTACATTAAGTAAAGTTAAATTAGGAAAATATGATGAATGGTATGAGAGGTTAGGAACTAAAGAAGACAAAAAAGAAGCATACACGCTGGTTAAGAAAAGAGAAAAACAATCCAGGACTTTAGAAATGTTTGGTGTATAAAATATGATGATTGGAGGGTGTTAACAAAAAAAAAGGAAGTGCTAAAGAGATGGAAAGAATATTGTGAGAGATTATTAAATGAAGAATTTCCGGGATCGGGTAGAATGGAATTTGGAAATGATGAATTTAATAAGAGAAAAGGAAGTGTGGAAGATTATGAGAAAAATGAAAAATAAGAAAGCGGTGGAACTGGACAGAGTACCAGTAAAATTATGGAATGTATTAAGAAGTTTAGGTATAAAATGGCTAACAAAGTTCTTTAAAAAATACTAATAGAAAGAAAAAAGTGTATGATTTTTTTTTTTAATCAACAAAAATAATTTTTTTTTATTCAACAGAAGAAGGATTGTGAAAATTATAGAGGGATAAAACATATCAGTCACAGTATGGGAAAAGATAATAGATAAAAGGGTAAGAAGTGACACAATCGTAATCAGAAATTAATTTGGGTTTATGCCTGGGAGGTCAACAATTGAGCCAATATTTTGTGTAAAACATATTGTAGAAAAGTACAGAGAAAAGGAAAGGTAATTGTGTATGGTATTTATTGATCTAGAGAAGGCTTATGACAGGATTTCTAGAGAGATCCTAAAGTGGATATTAATTAAGAAAAGATTACGAAAGGTGTATGTAAACATTATTAAAGATATGTATAAAGGGATGAATACAAGTGAGAAGTCCATTTTGGAAAACTAATCATTTTAGGATTAGATTGGAAGTACATCAGGATTTGGCATTGAGTTCTTATTTATTTTCCCTGGTAACGGATGAAATAACAAAATATATACAGGTTGAGGTACCATGGTGCATGTTGTTTGCTGATAATATAGTACTGATAGTAGAGAGTCCTGAGGAAGTGAATAGTAGACTTGAAAGGTAGAGGGATATTCTGGAAAGTAAAGAACTAAGGATTAATAGGAGTAAAACAAAATATATAGAGTATGATTTTTGTGAAAAGGAACACAGTGAGAATTAGAAAAGACTAGAAATAAAGTTGAGTGGGGATATAGTAGGAGAGGTTGAGAGGTTCAAGTATTTAGGGTCCGTTGTAGAGAAAGATAGAGGTTTTGAAGAAACACAGGATTAAATGTGGATAGATGAAGTGGAGAGAAGCATCAGGTTTTTGTGTGACAAA
Source organism: Pemphigus obesinymphae (assembly GCA_025469235.1). Classification (NCBI taxonomy): domain Eukaryota; kingdom Metazoa; phylum Arthropoda; class Insecta; order Hemiptera; family Aphididae; genus Pemphigus; species Pemphigus obesinymphae. The sequence goes on from JAIPRL010001877.1 coordinate 11,126, forward strand.
ATAATTCTTTTTAGGTTAAAAATTAAATGTTATAAGGCAGTGGTAAGACCTGCAGTGATACATGAAATAGAGTATTGGGCAGTAAATAGGAAGATAGAATAGAGAATGAGTGTAACAGAGATGAGAATATTAAGGTGGATGAGTGGAGTTACTAAAGAGAATAAAATAAGGAATGAGTATATAAGAATTAGTATAGGAGTAGCTTCGACAGTAGACAAAATGAGAAAGAATAAATTAAGATGACTCGGCACATATTAAGGAGGGAAGAAACCGAGGCAGTAAGATTAGTAAAGGAAATGTATATTAAAGAGGGGGAGAGGAAGCCGAAAAAGTGGAGGAGGGATGTAATGGCGAGTGATATAAGGAAGGTGGGGGTAAATGAAGAAAGTGTCGGGAGATAGAGTTAAGTGGAAGTATAGGGCCAGGATGGCTAACCCCAAATATTTAGAAGAGAAAGCAAAGGAGAAGAAAAAATTATATTTGTATGTATACATTAGTCCCTTTTTTTCATATATAATATACAAGTGGACCTACCTACTTATAATATATAACAATATAATATATACAAACTTCAAGTTTGTAAATATAATATAAAGACGAATTATTAATATTTTAAATGCATTATTTTATATGATGTAATAATCTGAATCTTGGTGTTGGAAATCTTCTGGAAATTTTAACTAAAGTGTATAATATATAGTTTGTGGATATAGTCTAAGATACGATTTTACCTAAATTAACGCTCAGCTCATAATATTATGCACAATATCAATATAAATATCAATCGTGTCTTTTGGGCACTTACATAAAATGTAATTCTGATATTGATTACACATTTCCGGGTAAACTTTTCGAAAATCCACAAAAATGCGCAAATACCAAAATTATGTTTGTATAAATAAACAATTTTATTTACTATTGAAAAGTTCAATAATAAAACTAATGGAATAATTCAAAAACTAATACTTTTATTAATTAACTATACTCCCTCAGCCCAAAAAAGCGATGCTCGGGACAATTACTCCCCTAATATATTCCCACTGACACCGTAAATAACTTATTGGTTCGATTGTATTTTTTTTTTTTTCATGTCCTACACAATCGTATTATTTCAACCAGCGTTCTATACAGATTACAGTTAGAAAACAGCAATAATCTTGGCAATGAAATTTTAAAAAATCTATATATTTTTAACGGCAAACAGTATAACGTAAATTAAAGAAACAATCGAAAAAAAAGGGGAAAAACAAGTGACCTTACTGAAGCCTGAAAGTGAACAAAATATTGCTCACTGATTAATAAATCAAACATGCCACTGATTCGGATAGGAAGCTATAAAACGTGCCCAACGACTTTGCTCTTACGGGGTCGACCGGACGAGGTGGTACTGCAATGTTAAAAGATTATATTTTCAAATGACGAAACATGACTTGAAAAATAAAATTAAAATTTATGAGCGTAGATTATTTTTTTATACTTTAAAAACATATTATAAAATATAATAACATTATATTATATAAATTATAGAACCAAATCCTGTGTTTTATACATTTACACGTTTTCATTATAGTTAACTTAGGTATCCACATAAATATACATAGAAACAAATATATTAACTTAATGTACCTATTAAAAACAATTGAATATTCATATTGAATAAATAAAATTTCTAAGACACTCGAATAATATCTTATAAAAAAAGGTGTATTTAAAACAATACAAATTCCTAAAAAAATTTATGTGATTATAATCTTTATTGAAATATATATCTTATACAAATCACATTTTTTCAAACAAATATATAATTCCTTTCATATTAAATTTAAAAAATAGCTTATGAATGAATTTAATTTACAGCTTTGCATAAACACAAAATCTACTTTCGATTTTTAAAATACTTTTAATTTAGTTTAAAATATAAACATAGATAAAAATCAAAAAAGTGTTAATATGGTATTATACCAACTTGATTCCTTGATTTCCAACCCAAAGTCTTGGTATACGGGTATACACATATAAAAATTAAAAAGGATTTTACGAAACAAACCACAATAAGTAAAGTTAAACAATTTAAAAATTAAGAGTACCTACTATATTTGTCAAAACTATTTTAATTAAATGTATTTCTATATTTTCTTAAATATTAATATAACATTACAAAAAAGGTAAAAAAAAAAATCATCTGGTTTATTTATATTAGCAGTTTCCAGTATCTATACCTATTTTGTGTTCGTATTTTTTAGCCATATTTTCCGAAATATATATTTATGTAAGTGTGATTGTACCTATCGTTATTGAATATATTTTATCATTAATTAAAGTATATATAATTAAATATTTATAGTATATGTATAACTAGAGTCCTATTAAAAAATACATTCCCGGGTGCCTAAGATCCCGATCATTTTTTGGTCCTGAAAATCCCAGGACCGGTAAATCATTAATCCCGGAATTCTCAGAATCATTAAAAAATATTTTATATACCTCATAAAAAAATACATAGCAATATTAAGACATTTTCTATTTCCAATGTACCAGTCGATCTAGTGATGTGATAAGAATTCTGAAAATTTATCTGAATTTATCGCAAAGTCTTCTTTAAAACAATATTTCCACTTTTAAAATTTTTTGTACAAAAATTAAATATCTCAAGAAGTATATGACTAAATTAACTTAATTTTAGGATCAACATATAAAATACGAAAAAGTTGATCTAAAGTAGACTTCACTTAAATTTTCTGATCAGTATCTTTAATCATATTTTTGGGTATATGTTTCCATTGCATATTACTGTATAATATATTATAGATACCTAACTCTAAATTATAAAAATGTAAGATGATAATCCCTGTGTTAGCCTCAGAGATATCACTAGTTGTTATATTGAGATATGTGAATTTGTAATTTAGTGCCTATTTACACCTATCAAGTCACTGTATATGATACCGCAAATCAGTGTTCTATGATTCATCACATTGTAACTTCCATAGGCAGTGAAATAGCTTTTTACATTTTTGGCTCATAAATATCACATAGAGTGAGCGAAAAGACAAATTATAAGAAAAAAAAAGTCAGGAGGTGACCACCACCTATTGTCTTGCCCGCAGATGTAGGTATCTCACAAAATGTTTGCAGTTCTTTGCAGTTTTGAACTACCTACCAACCTACCAGTGGCGAAAGTTGGAAAAAAATTAGGGAAGATAAGCCCCACCAACTGTACTGTACTATATATTTTAAAGAAAATCAAAAATAAACATTAAAAAAAAATCTAAAAAAGGAGGTTTAAAAACATTTTAGGGGGGGCTACGTTCCTCAAGCTCCCTTTCTATTTGTGACAATGCTACCTACGTATACATTTTAACAACTGACGCGTTACCGACTGGGATAGAAAACTATCAAAAATATAAATATGTTTTTTAATTATATACGCATATGCATGTATAAAAATAATAAAATATTATTGAAAAAAGTCAAAATTCAATAAAGTAAATAATTTTTTTAAATTGAAAATATAGAAAATATGAGGTTTATTGTTTTATAGAAACATATATTATAGGTAGGTATACTATCATAATACATGTATATTGTATATACTCGTATTATATACATATGGAAATTAATAATTATGAAGCAAAACTAATTTATAATCGTTCATGGTTGACAGACTTTGACAATGTAATTTCCCCATAATAGTTATCGATTTATGTTATATTAATTGCCACCGACCGTAAGTGAATAATAAAATAATAAAAACTAGAGAAAAATTTAGAATATTACGACACCAGTTAATTGAAATACTGAAAGACTTATTAAAATATTTGTTTACAATGACATATTATTCGTTTTTATATATGTACTCAAAATTTTTTATAAAAGGACTGCTCCAAATGTTTTATATGATACTAATTTTTCAGTAGTAATCTTTGTTCATACTTTTAAGAGATAATTGTTCGTACATTGATTATTGCTCTTTGTTCACAAATCTGAAAATAATGTTCCTAAAGTTGGGAAATTTACACCCAATATGTTAGTACTATGTTGACAATTTTTTAAAAAATGTATGTTCTAATTTTGGGTATTTGTTTCAATTATTGATTTTGAGATTTGTATGTCGCAATAGTGGTAGGTTTAGCTTTCAAGACATGAAAATTGAATACAAAGTTAGTCGTATGTTAGTTTAACTATAATATAATTGCTGGTTTTTAAATAATATACTAAGTATACAATTGACAGTAATATTAGTTATGTACGGGTATTTTAATATACAGAGAGCTTCACTTAGAATTATTTTAATGAAAGAAATAATGTTTCATTGCAATGAAATTTAAAGCCAAAAAAAAAATTTTACGCGAGAACACACGCTCCTTATATTACGCTTATTATTAAGTTTTTTAGGTTGTAGGAAAAAATTTGATCATTTTTGAAAGACATTGAGTAATAATATATTATAGACGTCTTCTAATCTTACTAACTAGCTCTTTCACATTTTAATATTTAACTTTAAAGTGTTTAAATATAGTTGAATAAAAACTAAACAACCATTGTATTGTTTACATTTTATTTTCATATTTAAACGTATATATATATATACTTGTGCATTTTAAATGCCAACAAATTAACATACAGCACAAAAAAGTATGCCGTAAGAATATATTTTCAGAAAATAATTTAAAAAAACACTATATACGCATATTCTGTCTCCATTTATCGAATGCGAAATATAAGAAATATGCTACTTAAAATAAAAATTGTAAATATTGTAAAATAAAAGCAAAACAACTCCAAAGTTCCTTCGAAAATAATCCATTCTATAAATTATAGGTATTTTAACAGTAACGGAGACAAAAAAAATGTGTATGTTTCGTTTCCTTAATTCATTTTTTTAAATAATTTTCAATGCTGTATGTTTATTTGTTAACATTTGACTATTTGAGATGACGCCATACTGCCATATTTCCACGCATTAAATATATTTCAGGAGATGCACGTTTTAGAAAACTGAATTATTTTAGCACACAACAACTTCAATAAATAATTAAAGATCAAAAAATGATCTAAGTTTTAAATGGGCGGTTTTTAATAAAGTTATTGTTAGCCAAGTTATAAGACTTTTAAAAATATAAAATTCTATGAAATAATATAAGTTCACTTCTTATAATTTTAACAAAAATGTAAATGCCCATGTAAAAATGTACATTATTTTACGATGCTATTGATGTCATCAAATGCTAAAATCACTCAGTTTCCAGGTCCATGTCCACCTCATGTAGAATTTTGGGTCTAGACTAATGTTATTCGTTTGTGATTTTTGTGTCATTGTTTGTGCTTAAATCTCCGAGGACATATCCTAAATTTGACTGGGGATGTTGGAAATATGTCAGCACCCCCCCCCCATTTTGAATTTTAGATCCGGACCGATATCAATCGTTTGTGCTTGTTTGTGATTTTTGTCCCGTAATTTGTGCTCAAATCTATTTGGAGTTATATCATAATTTAACTAAATAGCTGGGGGTCATGCTAGTACACCCCTCATTTCGATTTTTCGATCTGGACCGATGTCAATCGTTTGTGTTTCGTTAAAACTTGTTTGTGATTTTTATCCTGTAGTTTATGTTCAAATTCCCTAGAACTTATCCTTAAATACAAAACCTGGGGGTTCTAGTGACATGCCAGCACACCCCCTTTTATTTCAAATTTTGGACCCGGACCAATGTCAATCGTTTGTGCTTTTTATCCCGTAATTTATGCTCAAAGCTCCTCGGAGTTAATTCTAAACAAAATTAAGGGGTACCAGTACCTCCCATTTCGAATTTTGAGTCTGAACCGATGTTAATCATTTATGCTTCATTAGTGCTTATTTGTGCTTTTCGTTTTATCGTTTGTACATAAATTTATTTGGAATTATATCATAATTTAACTGGGGTGCTGGGGGCATACTAGTACAGCCGTCATTTCAAATTTGGATCCAGACTGATGTCAATCGTTTGTACATGTTTGTGCTTTTTATTCTGTCGATTATGCTAAAATCCCCGTTTCTCAGTCCGTATAAAACTGTTTTATTTGTGAGCGAATTGTATTTTCAATAATGAAAACATTATTATAAATAACTTGGTTATGGTTTCTTGAAATGACACGTATATAGATACATTTTATTCTTTATTTATGAATGATAATAATTTATTGACCCGTTCTCATTAATTTATATAAACCATATTAAGTAAAATTTTTTATGTACGTTAACCCATCGAGCGTATTGAAAATTGAAGGCGCGTGGTGGTACAATGAAGATAACGTATCCGCCGTCGGCTAGTATTCCCCCATTTAGAATTTTGAGTATAAACCAATGCAAATAATTTTTATTTCGTTTGTGATTTTTATCATGTCACTTGTGCTCAATGTCCTTCAGACCAATATTTTATTGGGGGGGGGGGTGTTGAAAACATGCCGGCACATCCCATTTTGGATCAACGGACCTCGGCTGCCCAATGATAATGATTGGATGACTTTTATTATTTTAATCATCATTTGGTCTATCATTTGTATATATTTTATTATATATTTATAATCATAAAAATAATATATATATAAATATAAGTACTTGTAATAATATAACCGTATTAATAGCTAATAATAATCTATAATACGATTTATAATTTTAAACATCAATAAAGTCCTATGGGATTTGAGTACAAACTACGGGACAAATAACTCAAACAAGAACAAACGATACATTATTGAATAACATCGGTCCGGACCCAAAATTCGACATGAGAAGAGCCGGGGACATGGACCTTCAATTTTCCAGAAACTTGCATCTACCGAACCGTGTTTTGCCTAGTTTTTATAATTATTTATTAATACACCACAATCAAAATATGTATTTAAATATTTTTCAATCGTGAGATTTTAATTTTTCTAAAAATATCCTTAACATTGCCTACAAATATAAAACCCTTTAAAAAGTAGGTGTGTAGCGTCCTCACAAGAATATAATTTAAATATATAATAATAATAATTTAACTTGTAAGTTTAAATACAAAAATTTTAAGTGGAAGAAATATAGTACTTGTTTAAGAATTTTAATTTGAATCAAAAGTTACGCTCAAACGTATATAAATTTTTTTTAGTTTTTATTATTATTCCTAGATATTATCTGAAATTAAGCAGTTAATTGTTTGTTATTTTTTCCATTATCATTTATATCTTTGACCCGAACCAATGTTTTAATGGTTTACATTACTTACTCGCAGCTATTGTTGAGTCAAACTCATATCTTATGTGCTGTCATCTGGTGACAGTTGTCCGAAAAATTGATCGTCTACACTTTAGACCAAATAGACAAACATTGTTTAGTAGAAACACCGTGGTATAGCTTTTTTATTTCGTGTAGATTAATAATAGTACTAAATCTACTCATAGTATAATACATATATAACATATTACATGTAATACGTATATAACATATTATGTTACGCCAAGTATAAAAATGACATTGTTCCGATTTTCGTTTACTTTGTAAATAATGTTTAAATAATATTATATTCTAATGGATATTTTTTATTTGTATATTATATTCAAAATTTAATTATTGAAAATGGTTATTATTATCTGTGTTTGATTCATATAATTATCTTTATGTTGTGATTGCGTGTGCATATCAAATTATAAATATAATTATTTAATTAATTAATAATTATTTATTTTAGTTTTTACGTTCGCAATCGTGGCTTGTGATATAATATATATTGTTTTACTTTTTATCCTCAATATTCGCTATTGTCGAAACTCATATTAATTGATTATATTGTTCGTCGTTTGCGTATATCGACAAAGAATTATTGTTCAATCACGAATTCGCAGTTGTCTGTTAAATATTTATTTTTTTTTATATTATATTCTTCCTCACAATTAAGTACTGTAATAATAATTTTTACATAATGTATTCGTATTTCGTTAAAATGTATTGTATTAAAATATGGTATACTTATAATAGCTTAGTACACTTGGGTTCTAATAGTCATTTATTAATTTATTGCGTTTCATTCTATTACTTGAGTTCCATTTTCACGTTACCTCGATTATTAAAATAAAACGAAAGAAATACAGCACAAAAATGATATTAAAAATTAGTACAACGTTAATCATAGTATTATAGTTTAGTTAGAGATATTAAAAAAATGTACTTCTTTGTTTTTTAAAAAAACCCATACTTAAATATATTAAATTGTAAAATATTAACAATTAATAAAAAAACTCGGATTTTTATAAATATATCATAAATATGTTTCTAAAAAAATTTCGACATTTCCCAGCCTTTAATGAAATATCCAAAATGTGTTAGTGTTAAAAACAATTTTACCTAAAATTTTCAATTTGGTAAGTTTTTTTATATTTTTACTATCAAAAGAATTAAAAATTTTCAAAAATAATTATTTTTAATAAAAACGTCGTCTTTAATTTACAATCAATAAATTACTAAAACCTATTATTTTATGAAAGTTCTTTTTTTTTCATTTGGCATCAATTATGTAAATTACACAATATGTAAACAAAAAAATAACGAAGATAATATCATTTTATATATTTTTTATATAATATATATATTTTTTATTTTTTTATATATATTTTTTAAAACAATTAAAATAAAATAAAAACTGCTAAGTGAATTTTAGGAATGTCATTGAAAAATATCTTAGAAATTATGAAGTTTTATAAAGAAGTGGGCAGGCAACTTCATGGATATCCATTATAAAAATAAATACAATTCAAATTGGTTAAAAACATGAAGGGATATAATATAATGCTTCCAGTTATCTCGAATATATACACAATAATATATCCTATACAAGCCCGTAACCAGATCAATTGTTCAAGGGGGTGGGGGGTACAAACCTAATTGTAGGGAGTCAGTGGCGGTACTAGGGGTGGGTAGACGGGGTTTCATCCCCGAGCGTAAAATTTTTAGTGGCGTTATATATTTTGGTTAGCGTAAAATTTTTGAAAGTCTAATACACATAAATGTATCGCTTCGCTTTCCTTCCTAAGCCAACGAGTGAACACCAAAAAAGTTGAAAACTTATTTACCACTCAAAGGAACCATTATATCGTATTTAGTCGACACCAACATTTTTGGCGTAAGTTTTTACACTTTTCTCCGGACGTCAAAATTCCTAGTTCCGCCTCTAATGTTAGTCGTTAGAAAAAAACAATGTTATAACTATTTTTAATTTAATTTTTACAAATCACTTACAATATTTTTAATTTATGATTAAATAATAACATAGTATTAATAAATAATGATTTTAAAATTAGGCTTTCCAATGTATTTTTTTATTGTACGTTTTATTCGAGTTACGAATTAATACAGCTGTAATTTTTTATTCTTTTAATTGTTAAAATCCATTAACAATTGTTCTATATTTAAGTTTTCAGTCCGTTTAGACTCAAATGCCAATAATGCTAAGTTTGAAAGCCGGTTATGTTTCATTGATTGTCTTTCAATTCGAGTTAAACAAGAAAATGATGATTCACAAATTTCTGAGCTACATCCAAATACTTCTACTGCAGCTTTTATTTCAAATGTAGCTTTAAATGCTTTGCGTTGTTCATAAAGCTCTATTAATATGTTCTTATTAGAAATATTATTTTCTTTTAAATAATTTTTTACACAGATGGTTTATTCTTTTGAAGGGATATTAATATTAAGGTCCTTAATATTAATTATACCCTTAATCAATTTTTGATATAGCTACTCTTTTTTCAATATATCGTTTAATTCGAAAATCGCTCTTTTCCAAAAAATATTTTAAAGGTGGAGAAGGGTCAACAATCGTGTTTAGGAGGGGCAATGCCCTTATTTGCCCCCCTCCCTCTCGTGACTACATAAAAGTATAAAAATTATTTTTAAAACATGAATATTGCTTATTGGTCCATATATTTAATTAAATATTAAACATAAGTAATCATAATATCTCTTTAGGTACATACATTTTTGGTTAATCTTCTTTTAAATAATAAAAATGAAACTGACATAATACCACTTATAAGTTATAAGTTATATACTTTAAATGTAAAAATGTATTTAAATATTTTTAAACCATTAAATTTTAATTTATCTAAAAATATTCCTAAAATGTTTAGGTAGGTATTTACTATATTATAATAATAGTTAAAAACCAAATAAATTCTCATTTCAAAATACCGTTTAAATTAAATAATATTTTCATTATTTTCGTTTTCTTTAAAAAGTAACTTAACGAATTATTTTTATTGCAGGCATTAACGTATTTAAGGTACTTAATCAAGTCAAATAACTGTACTCTATACTACAGTAATTAAACTCAGTATCTAAAATCTAGTCATTTGCCCAGCTTAGTATCGGAATAGAAGTTACACAGTGTTATAAAATTTATATCTGATAAAATCCTAATTTTGCTATCGATTTTAAATCAACGGGTATTAGTGATAGAACATTAAAAACTATGCAAAATCTTCTATACAATTAATGTATTAATTATACTCATATATAGCCACATATATATTGTTTTCCCTAAATAAGCTTATAATGAAAATATTAAATTATTAATAATGTTAGCTAAAATAACATGGATACAAATATGTGAATCTCCAAACACGTGACTTATAATGAAATGATTCGATCATGTGGTTTTGAAATTGTCCAGGAGAGCGTTTATATATTGATATTAATTACTACATAACAATTTTTACTTTATATATTTTATTTTATTAATAGATACATATAGAAAATTATTTTTATATTCGTCTTAAAAATTCTAATAAGGTGGTGTACAAAAAAGTCAATTTCGAAAAACCCCGGATATAAAATCCTTTCATTATATATTCAAATTTTCTAATTTATTTCTCATGTTACACTATGAACACTGTGTGTATGTAATAGTGTAATGCCGAAAATCCTACCTATAGTTATTAATTATTATTACCCATAATATAGGAATCTAAACAATTGGAATAATTAGGTTCCTGTGTAAATAGCTATTATTTATTCGTAAACTATATGTACTCGTGTATAAAAATAAAATAAAAACACGTTGAATAAACATTAAAATTCATTCGACCACACGTACATAAAAATGATCTGCAAGATAATACACGAAAGTGCCTCTATCCAATTATATAACATAGTTAAATATTGAAACGACAATATATAGATAACAATAAAATGATAATTGCAATCGAGATGAGGTAATGAACTTTTGAAATATTTAAACTAGACAAAGTTTTTTCTAAATTTCATTTGATTTCACATATACATACAGTCTATAAATAATAGTTTGATTAAGCTATTTCAGTTATTTTGAAAAATCCCAATAACCAAAAAACTGAAAAAATAAAAATAAAATTTGGTAAACTATTTTTCAACAATAATCACTACTTATTTATATCTTTTTGTAGTTCAGAAATCAAAAAACGGTATAATATAGAATCGGTGGTGTTATAGTATTTCTAATTTGGACTATAATATATTATGATTATATTAAAATTATATTATATGTTGAATTTCAATAATAAGGTTTTGATAAATATCACTATACCTATAATAAAACTTTAAAACATAAAAACATCTATTGTTAAGAAATCATAACGCATTTGCATCTAAATTTATATACAGTTACAAACTAAAATATTTTAATCACAATCAAACAATAAAAACAACAAAACCAACTTTTAAAAAATAACAAATAATAAAAATATAAAAACTAATTTTCGGAATAATTTAACTTTGTAAAAAAATAACCCATTAAGTTAACGTTACAATGTTATAAAACTTACTTATAGAAAATTCATATCCAAACTTGAATTTTAACTTTTATACTCAATACTGCACTTCAGCAGTCTATATAAAAAATATTTGATTTTTCGTATTGTACGGTATCCTACTTATATATTGTTTCTAAGCCTTTTAAGATTTAAAGAATCTATTTGTACATACAGCACACTTACTAAAATAACGAATTTTCATCAAATTCCGCACTTCCCAGCTTAACAGTTAACACACTTTAATTTCCAAAGTGTACACCATATTATACCATGAAATAACACTGCACACATACTACGCTTGGTAATTTGATAATATTTGGATCATAAATATTTCGGCGATGGGCAAGTGTTAAACAAACGCTGCTGTAAGAGTGGACGTTCCACACTCGGTGAAAACTACTTTCGAGGGTGTAAATACCACCACAATCGTTATATATATATATACATAAGCCACGAAATTTCATGGCGATCAATCTCACTTTTTAACTGCTTAAGCTTCGGCTAAACGGGTTCGATGTATTCGTTCGGGCCGACTAATGAGCTTTTAAAAACGTAAATATTAATTCATATTAATGGACCGAAGCAGATTCATAAAATCATATATAGCACAATAATTGAAGAACTAATACGTATTTTAGAGTTTCAAACAAAAAAATCACACAAAATGTATTCACTATCTACACAATTAATATGATTACGATATTAATAATTATATTATAACTATTGATATCACGATGTTAAAAATGAAAAGTTAAGCCCCCGGTCAATAGGATTTCAAAGTACCACGATCGACGTTTGACGGAGAAGATATTCTTAGCAAAGTCGTTCTGAAGACATTTTTTTTTTTGGGGGGGGGAAGGTGTATTTATAATTTGTCAACTATTCCGAAATAATTTTTCAAAAACGGTTAATAACAAAAAAAGCTCGTCACTTTTTTCCAATTTTGCCGACTAAATTATAGAAAAATGTTTATTGCCGACTCTACATTTCAAACAATTTCTAATTTTTCAATGTCTTAATTCCAAAATATTCCTCAAAACGTGGTAAATAAGCAAAAAAAAAGGTCATTAACCAGCGATGACGATTTTATAAATGAGAAAAGATGAGTATGCCGACTATGTCAATTTTTCTATCAAATTTGCGAAATTTTCCAATTGGCAAAAACCTCATGAGGGGGGGGCGGTTGACACCCCCTACTCACCTATTCAGAATGCTCTTGACTCTCAGTGAGTATTTATAAAAAATATTCGTACAGAAAAAATATTAAAATCAGAAATAATATTATATAAGAACTATCTAAAGTAAAAGTATCAAAAACCAAAATATCTGTGTAAAAATTTCCAAATTTATCAAAAATATTACATTTATTTACTGAATAAAAAAATACCTATTCTAGAAATAAGAAAAAATAGACAATTATTTATTTCTGAATATCGATATTAATTTCGCTTATTCGTTGAATACAATTTATTCCACAAATAACTGCTGATGATACAATTAATTCATTATTAATTCATACATTTCACAATGTGTCATTAACATTCTTTAATTTTTCTATCTTTAATAATTGTGAATTTAAAAATGTTCATTATTACCTCTATCTTTAAAATATTACCAGGAAAGTAAAGTCTAATTTAATTTTTTTAACGAAGTGAGGCATATAATACTGGTTTGACTAATAATAGATATATTTTATGGTTTTTGGTAGGTACCTACAGCATACAGAGATAAAAAACTTTCTAATAACAAATTACATTTAGTCGATTGGTACTTAAAATAAATTATTTTTCCTTTTTTTCCGGTAGTTTTCTTACACGTAAAAGAATAATTGGGGAGAGGGTTAAAGAGTGGTATAAAAACAAAATTCAAATTTTGTTCTACCCGTTTCCACAATCTGTATTCAGCCAACGGTTTTAGTAAGTATTGTATTTATGTACCTAACTCTATAAGAAAAGTTACTCGAAAATAATTTTCTAGTTTTATGGAATTTACTGAATTTAAAATAAAAATGTCCCATTTTCTTTTAATTTAATCTGGGATTCCTATATACTAAGAAACCAAAGGTTATTTTGTAAGTATTATCATTGCAGAAAACTTAAAATTAAATAGGTACTCGTAACATTAACCAATCATTATAAAATAAATCTTTTTTTTGAATTTATTTGGAAGTTTATTTCCCGAATACCTAAATATGTATTGTATTCTATGAATATCTGGCGAATATTTTGGATAATTGAAAACCAGGCATTAGTAAAACAAATAAATGACATAGTTTATAAATATAATTAAACAAAAATATTTTATTTTATTATGCTATATATTCTTAAAGATTTAGGTAGCTATAATGATCTTTCTAATATTATATTATTTTTTAATACATACAGTACATTTGTAATAGTCTGATAAGATGATACTAATCCAAATTCAATGTAATTTACACATAACTGTAATTATTCTTATCAATATTATAATATTGTGTATGATACATTAATCGGACCTATATAAAAATCGAAGGACAATGTCATTATCATACAGATTTGGATATTTCATTATATGTATATGTGCATATCGATATCATTACAATATTCGTCATTAAGTAACCTTTTATTAAAATCGTATCAAGTCTTAAACTTAAAATTACTACTCTTATGATACACAAACCTCAAGGTAATTTCAATTTAAAGCCATTAATTGATAAAAACAAATTGAAAAAATAAATGACTTAAGTACATCAGTGCGCATTTCAAGTTTCCAAGTCCATTATTTTCGGAATGGCCTAGGAATAATATAATAGTATAATCGATTTTGACAAACATGTTATTTTTTAAATATTCCCATAATTTTTTGTTTTATTTGAAATAAACCAAAAGTATTTGAAAAATCAAAAAACGACCTCTTAAAAAAAAAATGTATAAATAAATTATTTTACGAAGTCCAAAAAAAGAATAATTAAGGTTTGGATTTATATGCTCTTAAACTTCTCTAAATATACTATTGAGATTATAAAAGTAATATGCTATACAAAAAGCCTAATTAATATACACTAAAATAATATAAAACATACAATTTTTTTAAATATTAATTTATTTTATCAAAAATAAAATTATTACATTAAATATTTAAATACCTATGTATCTATGTATAATGTATAATATATAAATATATAATAATAATGTATACAATGTATATTATATAAGTAATGTAATACTGATTTAGACCTATAATTTGACAATGGAGTGTGTGCTTACCAATAATAATTGAAGGAAGTCTATTTATGAGATTTATTTTAGATTTATAAGTACAGTTATGATCAATTTGTTTCATTATTCATCATCAAATAAATTAATGTAGGAATTATGGTTAATAACTTATATATTATATAGTCAATATTACGTCTATATCCATTCTAAACATAAATATAACTTTCTGTTAGAACTAACAAATAAATAAATAATTTTTAAAATAAGTTTTTTCGAGCAAAAGATTTTAAAAATAAATGAAAAATATATGAAGATAATCTGGGCCTAAGATTATTTTATAAATATTATACCAAGAACATCCCATAGCTCTATTTATGATTATATGTATTTGTCGTTATTTTCAACAGTTAAGTGAATAATATAAAATGTGTGAGATGTTTCCTAATTTACAGAAAAAAATCCCGTTCTTTTATAATAAAAATACATTAGGGGGCGTAGACGAAAAAGGATTCTACAATTAAAATTTAAAAAAATTAAATTTTCTCGGGTCGAAATTCCCTTATACGAGAGTTAGTTACAAATAAATAAAAATAGTAGACAAACCCACATCATAGTGTATTTACGAATTTATGAAGGGGCCTTTGATTTAAAATTTAAACCAGTCGTGTGTTCACGTAATAAGATATTATAGAAAAGGCCAATTTGAAAATCAAATTTTCACTCAACATTAATGATATCTTTATCTTCAAATATAATTTAGTTTTTCAGATTTTGAATCAAATCTATATATTATTAATTTCAGTTAAATAAAACTCGAATACGTATAGATATATAATTTAAAATGATTTTGATATTGTACCCTCAAATGACATTTTCTATCATTTAAAATACATTCAAACCTCAAACCTTATAAAACCAATCAAACTCTAGAAATTTAAGATAAACTTATATATGTATAATAATTATATAATATAATTAAAGTATGTATATAATAACATGGGATAATAATAAAATACAAATTATATAGTAGATACAAGATGAACTTTCATCGTCCCTTCGTCCTCAAACAGGATAGTGTATTATTATTATTTAAAATTTTTAAACAAACATAAATCATTGCATTCAAAAGAAAATTTTGAGTGAAGTTCGGTAAGATTTAATTAAAAATTATAACTATGAGAACTTACTTTATTTATGATATTATCATTTATAAAAATTGTCTATTTCAAAAGGCAGTTTCCTTTATGCTTAAGAAAACTACTAGAAAATATTGAAAAATTACCTCTTTAAAGTACTAACTAGACCCAATTTGCTATAAAAAAAAAAGTAGATACATATACATGTGTTTGATTTAGATTTAGATTTTGGATTTTTTTTGAATTTATCAGTTATAATTTAAAGAATCTACTATATTACTATTATTATTACTATAATTATATGACATGTATAAATCGACTAATAAAATCAAATTATATATATTATATAAATATAAATATATAATGTGACAATGATTATTTAACGGAAAAAACATAACTAAATAGCGAGTATTATATACTAAGCACTTAACTTACTGATCAAAGATTATAAACAATTAAAACAATAGTAGGTATTTGTATAAATATTGAATATTTATACACATAAATATTATATATGAATTATTAGGCTAAAGACATTCTGCATCCACTTGTACTAATGTATACTATACTCCCCCTCTCAATTGAATGAGGTGCAACTGTTCACTATATAGCAAATAGTTTGCTTCATGCCACATTTGCAATATGCAGTATCAGCCATCTTCAATTTAAATAGTATATTATTAGTTATTACTATATTATTGATGCTTGAAATCTAGTAAGAAATTGTATTTTCTAATTCCATATTTTATTTTATTATACCTATATTATTTTTATTGCAATCGGAAAATAAAAGATCACTCCAATCATCTCATATTGCATTAAAGTTGTTGAAAAATATTTACAAAAATTACAATGATAAACTTAATGAATGATTGACTAGTGTTCATCTATACAATTTTAAAGTTTTTAAATCTTTTTCTCTTCAGTTTTTCAAGTACTATAATTAAGTATACTTTAAAGGTATATTTAAAAAATTGCGTTCTATAAGGTTATTTTATATAAGTTAGTTTAGAAAATCAAATCTATAATGCGCTGACCATTTTGTATCCCTATTATTATCTTTTTTTTCACATTTTGAATTCAAATTTGAATAATATATTTATATATATATATGCATTGATATACATTAAAATTTAAATCGAAACGTATATCCGAACCCTTTTTTTTTTGTAATATTAAAAACCAAAAATCGTAACTTTTGAAAAGACAAAAACGGAATATTAGCGTCGTGTTTTAAACTTTTCCAAAACAAAAACTCCGCTCTTCATTTTATAAAAAGACTACGTTTGCGACCACATATGCAATTGTATATTATGTTATAAATTATTAAAGACCCAAACTATAGAACCATAACAGAGACGGACGATACCGTTTAAATATTTATTGATATACCGTATATACGTGATCATGTATACGATATAAAACGCAAACATTTTGATTATGGCGTGGAGTTTTGCAGTATATTATAATATAATCTACATAAATTTGCAAACTTGGTGTTATGTGTATCCCATCGTATATGTGTACAATGCGAACGATTCGGGGACGTTTCGCAGTCGTGAAAAGGATTAAGTATACGTGGAAATTTCGAGTTTCGCGAGTCTATTATAATATACATTATAATGACAAAGTGACAAAGGGAAAAAGTGAATTTCTCCACATCTCTCCCCCTCCCCCCAAATCATATGCGACGAATTAAAATGATATTATTACGTATTATTCGCGAATATACAAACTGTGTGCGGTATATACATATATGAATGTATTTTATTGAGAAAACGACGACATTGTATACGAATAACATTATAAAATGTTTTACATCACAAACTTCACTACCGCCGGTAAACTTAATTGGAAAATTACGGTGTTTTAATTGAGTTGAAAGCAGTTCACGAAATTTCGGTTCGCAATAATAATAATAATAATAATAATATTAACAATGTTGATTATCCGTTTGACACCAACGCGGAGAAAGTTTTCAATGCCACAGAAGAGACCGTATTATTGTTATTATTATACGTTAAATATTACGCGAATTCCACTCATAAAATATATTGGCGTGCATACCGGAACTTGGAATCGGGAACTTGACCAGAAACCTTATCTATTTTTATATTCTTTTTTCTAAAGAACCAAAATCTACACCGGCATCAATATTTAGTTTTTTTTTTGCTTTTCTAAAGTTGTAAATGCAATTTAAAAATTGTTAAATGAGCTATAATAATAAATCATGATAGTACAGGTTATGGCAAAAAAATCGCCTTAACTTTCGATTTCAATAAGAAAAAAAAACCTAAAAGTCATTCGAAATTTGTATTTACATCAAATGTATTTGGATCAAAGTACATTTAATAAAAAATTATAATATTATCTTTTTGAAGCAGAGGTCGTGAAACACCCACAGAAGAATATTATAGTTCTCAAAATTACTATATTTGCCTGGAAATCACTTGTATACTTACATCAAAAATAATCACAAGAGTAATGAAAACCTACAGAAAGGACATACATTCAAATGTTGTCAAGTTAGACCTGTGAAAATTAATTGTAGATAATTAGTATATTTCTCGTCTTATTAAACTCTGATATTTCAGAGATATTTTTACTATATTAAATATAGGTATATTAATAATATTGTACACTAGGTAAGTGCGGTAAGATAATGTCACAGAACATTACAGAAAGTCACGTACAGTTAAGATAATCATGTTCATTACAAAAAAAATCTATATAGTATCTTATCATATCTTATCGTTCATTATTTTTACATTGACAAAGAAACAAACTTTAATATTTTTTTTTTTTGTAATTTTAGGAACTAGAACCCAAAATATTAACTTTCAAAAAACCGGAACTGCTAAAATTATACAAAGATTCCAAGTTCTGATGAAGTTTTTTTATTTTGTTTTTTTACCTAACCTCTTTACCAATAAATTAATCGACTCCGAATACTAATTTTACACTACGGAATTAAACAATAGATTAAACCGCGAGATTTAACGGAGGGAAAAATCGAACCATTAAACCGCCATTATAAATTTTAAAAAACCGTTAGAGGGAAAGGGCACATAATGTGTTTTTCTTGCAATTATTTAAACTCTTTTTTTTTTTAACAATCAATAACAAATTAATAATATAAATATATCTATTGGTAGTATAGAACTATGATGAACGCAATTAGAATACGACTTGAGGGGTATAGCTTTCTTTATTCAAATTAAACTCACTTAAAAATAATGAAAATTTATATTCTATAATATATAACATTATAATGTATATTAGGTACAAATATTATATATGATATAATTATCTTACCCTATGATAAACACTATGATTATTAATAATGTATAGATGATTACTTTTTAGGACTTATATTGATTTATACAAAACACATAAAAAAATATTTATGGTAATCGAAAAATGTAAAAGTATAAACGATCATTTAAGTTTTAAAAATATGTGGTCAATTATCTTCATGAAGCCTGAAAGGAATTATAAAAAAATTGATAGTTGTAATAAATAATTATAATATTCCTCTAATTGGTTAATTTATATCAATTTTATTTCTAAATCTATAGTCTAAAAAGTCTAAATACAAATAGTTACGTACATAGTTTTATATCTACGTTTTTATGAGTTAAATGCGAGTAGAGTATCTGCCGGCTGCGCGTATAACATTTTCGGCTGTTTATTCTATTTCCGCCGAAACTTTTCAAATAAATTAACCATAATTCGATTTTAGTCCGAATCTCCCCTAAACGAATTTGGCAATACTAAGTCTATTCGAGTTTTGTTATTTATATATATATATATATATTTTTTTTTTTTTTTGCTCCCCATTGAATATTAATCCCACTACCAATTGGATCCTACTATTTTGGGATTCATTAAGGCCTTCATACCCTCTTGTTTGTTACTAATGCGATTTGTTTGTCGCAATATGCGTATAGCTTCCACAGTTAAAGAATTTGGAGGACCCCAATGATTACGATATCGAAAAAGATATTCCTACCATCGAAGAGCTTGAAAAACTGGGTAAGTGCAACTTGTCGTCATCGTGTCTTTTAAAATTTCATCCGAAATTATTTGGAAACTTTTTTTTTTTTTTTTGCTTGCAGGAGAAGTTCAGTACCGAGAAGTATGTTGGAACCTGAAGGAAAGGGGTGCCGTGGGTGAAACTGCATTACATCTATGTTTGCTGAATGCTACGTCTATACACGCTGACTTAGCAAAAAGGCTGTTACACTTCTATCCCAAACTCGTCAACGACATTTATATGATTGACGAATATTACGGTGAATTATTATGGTGAAGTTATATATAATCTTAAAAGGCCATCACACCATTTACACATAGCTAATTTAAAAAAAAATCTAAATTAAAACACTTAAACGTTTTTGTCAAAGAATATTTTATAAAAATAATTTGAGATTCCCTTGAAAAATCATCCTCTCTTTTAATTTTGTAAACTTTAAATTCGACCATAATGCCACTTTTTAAGTTCTACTTAACGTTTTTTTTTTTTTTTTTTGGTTTTTGCTCATTAGCCGTTAGTACCCTAATAGTTATTACTTATTAATATCACTGCTCTTATAATAAAAATGTAAATAAAGATCTTTTTTGAAAGTAGCAATTGATTATGCATTGCAGAGGCAATAGCTTTTGTACTCCAGCGAACCACATCTTTCTTTAACTTTTTATTGGAATCCAATCAATTCACTAATTAAAAAAATAATTTTTACCTATCATAATATAAAATGTTAATTAGAAAAAACGAAAATTAATGTGATATTTATCACTATACTTCAAGATTATATCAAAGTTTCAAGTTTTTATAAGTTTATTTAAAATTTATGTTTGAAATACATACAGGTAGTATATAAAATTAACAAAATGTTTAAGCATGAACGGATATTATCTTTTTCTGTACATTTAATGAAAAAATTGTTTAAAATTTGTTCTGGAGGAAAATTCAAGAATTTTTACAGATTTTCTGAAATTGTATAGAACACTTTTTTTTATGGTAGGTATATAGGATTGACATTTACCGAAGGACTCGAGTTAATATTATTATTTTACAAACTAAGTAATTTCTATTTCATTTTTACGACAAGAAAAATACTTTAAAAAATATACCGATTTCATAATATATTATTAGGTACCTATATTAAAATATAGGTATTATTATTATTATTATTATTATTTGTATCAATGTATTTGTAGACTGGTCTTGTCCGGTATAGGTGTAAATTTCCAAATGATCAATATAGTGTCCAAAACGTAATAATTTAAATCGTACATGATAATAGATGACGATCAATGATGATTATTAAAAAAAAATGTCGGATGCGGAAAAAACCGAATCTAATTTTTTTTTTGAAAGTCGGATAATTCTTCTTCTCGTGATTATTTCCGTGGCCCACTTTTCGATACGGTATAAAAAACGACGGGCGACGTCTGGTATTTTTACAGGAGAGAGCGTGTTACACATGGCCATCGTCAACGAGGATCCGGTCATGGTGAAGGTGTTGATGGATAACGGAGCCGATCTGAACGAACGATGCTTCGGAAACTTCATGAGCACCGAAGATCAAAAGGCTTCCAGATCGGATTCACTGGACCACGAATGGGTTAATCTATCTCCGGATACCAATTACGAGGGGTAAAACGATATCTGTCGAGCTATATGCGTATATATCGTATATACATATACATATATATACGTGCGTATTATTATATTTAAACGACTTATCCGGTCGTCGCCACAGAATCAGCCATTGGTCAAAGTCATACATTATTATTATTATTATTATTATTATTATTATTATATACCATTTCCGAAATCTCCGTTTGTGTAGGTACGTGTATTGGGGCGAATATCCGCTGTCGTTCGCAGCGTGCCTCGGCCAGGAGGAGAGCTACCGTTTGATGTTGGCCAGAGGCGCCGACCCCAACAACCAAGACACCAACGGCAACACGGTCCTCCACATGCTCGTCATATACGAAAAAATCGTAAGTGCTCGCTAAACGAATGTAATATTAATACGAATGCCGTCGTTGCTATCCATTTTAAAGGGTTCTGCGACGGCAGTTTTTAAGAAGTCCTCCAATAACGTGAGTTTAAGGTCTAAAATTTTTTTTAAAAGCAATCGAAATATGGTCCAACACCCGTACCGCCTTTCATTGTTGTGTGATCACGACATTTTTTTCAAAAACTATACCTGCTTGTGGCTTTCTGGTCACAGTTTGATTGATCTCTGAATTTATCATCAAATAAAAATAACTACACTATATAAAACACGAGAATTTAAATTGAAACCAAGCATAGAGTTCTTGTTCGATGATTATATTTGAACGTCTAAAATTTGTCATAGAAAAACGTCAACTTTCCCAATTTTCAATTAAAAAAAAAAAAAAAAAAAAAACTATTTAAATTTTGAATATGCGATAGCTATAGTTGAGAATAGTTATACTTATAATGCGATAACTTGTTGTAATGCCATTAAACGCATGTACAGCGTCCTCCTAAAATAACTACGAATTTACCTAACCTACGCTCAGAATCGTTTTATTGAATGCAATGATTTATCATTGCTTTCAAATTCAATACATCCACCAAAAGTACCCTGCCCAATAGCGAAGTGCATCCACCAATACTGACACCCGATGAGCGAAGTGCTTCCACAACCTACTGACCGGCTTTTTTTTTAATTATATTATTATTATTGTATCACACTGATGCTCCGCTCAGAATCATTTTATTAAATACATTGATTTGTCATTGCTTTCAAACGAAATATATTCACCAAGAGTATTTTGTCCGTTAAGTGAAGTGTTTCCACCTCCTACTGGCAGACATTATTTTAATTTATAGTTATTTAATAAAGTTTTAAAATCGATTTTTAAAATCTCATAAAACGTGTAAAAATAAAAATATCAAAACAAAGATTGATACTAGTTCATTATAATTGTTGTTTTCTATTCATATTTCTTTATTATATTTTTAACTTGATAAAAATGAAAGACATAAAAGTTTTTTATTTTCAATACAAAAAAAACTATAACAATAAAAATGATTGACTCAGGAATATTTTTAATAATTTATAAATATTAATAAAAGATTAAAAAATTATCCATTAAAAGTTGGTGTTGGATATAAACGTAACGAAAGTAACGTTTTACTCTAATGACGTTGCTTTTTTTTTTAATACATCACGAAACTCGGAAACTGTATTAAAAATATTTCCTAAATGTAACAAAACATTTTTATTATAATTTTGCACAATACCTTACTTTGTTAATATATTAAGAACACCTTAACAATATATAGAAAATCCAATAAAAATAATAATTTAAAAGTAAAAATATTAATATGGGTATTAATATAATAATTGAAAATATAATTTAGGTTAAAAATATTATTATTATTTGTTATGATTTTAAATCGTAATTGAACTTTAAAATGAAGATGATAGATTGTATTGTGATGATGTTACATTATAGTGGAAATACTGTGGGTATTTTTTTAACTATAATTTATTATTATGCATTTCTATGACAATATATAATAAATTAAATATATGCAGTTACGTGGATAACTCACTTAAATGAAAATGTTTAGTAATCTTTTTCATATATATATATACGTCTAAATAATGTTGTTGAATGAGCCTTAAATAATGGTGAATGATAACAGAAAAATCTGTTTTCTTGTATTCGTATATATATATACCTACTATAATAAGCAAATGATTTTTTGAAACTTAATTACGTATTTTTTATTAAAACCCAAAGAAATTTTGTTTCATTACAATTTTACTTAAGAAACTCGTGGGCTTTGAAAGTGGGAGGGCGATTAAAAGTTATTGATTTTTGAAAAATATATAATACAATAATGATTATATACCAATTTAAAAGGTATTTATTAAACCAAAATTAATGCTGTATAGAAAAACAAAAATATAAATACGTTTTTCAAAAAACAAAAATTACAAAATAATAAAACCAATTCTTGTACGTTTTATACTCAAAATTTAAGCGTCTATCTTTCATTTCACTAAACAGGTATAGTTACGGCGGCCGTATTGTTACCGAATTCCCTCTCCTATGTTTTTGTGTTTTGATCATATAGTTATGACGGGCGATCGTCAACATAGTAGAAATGGGACTAATCGTTCGTTTGTTCATAACTTCATAACGTTCAAAATTTAACTAGTTCGTTTTAATTTGTGAACGATTAATGAACCGTTCACAATATCAGATCGTTTATGAAACTAGTATTGTTTCATGAACGACACATCACTACAACGTAGGCCCAGCGCCGAGCCCTGTTGGATACTCGGATACTCGGGTAGATGTATAATAGGTACATATTTCAGCCGTGCTATTACCTACATATATGTTTAAACTCCGATTACCTACCTCGTAGTCAGTGGCGTACGCAGGATTTTTCAATGGGGAGGGCTTGAAAATAAATAAATAATCAGTAGACACAAGATTAAGCAGCATAAAAGAATAAAGTAGATGCTATTTGAGTGTTATAATAAAATAGGTACTGTTAAAAATATATATATATATAGCGTCGTATTTATGGAGAGGGAGTACAGGGGTACTGAAAATTCATGTAAATATCATTATATTAATGATTGGTTTTCAATATATTTGACCCACCCACCAGAAAAAAAGTTGAAAATACGTCACTGTATATATATAATATATAACATTTGATAATATGAAACATAAAAAAAAGTACAATTATACTTGCAATGGGGTGGGGGCTTCAACCCCTTAGCCACCCTCTGCGTACGCCACTGATCGTAGTGTTTATCATAACAATGGAATTTTATATTAACGAATAACATGGTAGGTAACTAAAAATAACTGTTTACAAGTAACTTTTCCAACGCTGAGCAAAAACCCGAAAATTTTCGGTTTCTCTCCCAGAGCCGTGAAAAATACAACTTTGTTTACATATTCCGTTGTCGACATTGTTGCTTTGGACGGTACGCGGCTTTAGATAATTCGCGCGACTTGTTGCATTTTCTTTTATCGACGACTTACCCATCACTGGGGGTTAAAAAAACGCATTTATGAATTCGCATTCCCTCGCTACACCGTCCATCTGGCCACGATCGTATATATTTTATTTGTACTCGTTTGTTTCGCCCTTGTGTATACACCAGGATAAACAACAACAACAACAACGACGACAAAACCTTCTGCAGCGTACCGAAAATAATATATCGCGTTCACTCTTCGAGATCGTGTAAAATAGTATAATAAATAACCGGGAATCCGACTTAGCATAAAGTTAAAACAAACAATGGACTTGGGATCGATAATTTTCTTTTCTTCGCAAATATACAGTATTGCGATTGTGTACACGGTAATGACCAGGATAACGCACGTATTATTACAACGAAATACCTACGAGTATATATACCGAGACGCAATCGCGTAGCCAATGGACAAGAGAATAATCTTAACACCGACCTTGTCGTGAGATTTCTGACACTCATTCGGAAAAATGACTATAGGTACTTACCAAACTTAGTTTGTATAGTAACACACGATTATTTATGTGACTTGGTACTTATACCTATCCATGTCTCATATAATATATTTAATTAAATAATTTGGAATTAAGGGAAAATATCCAAAATCCGTTCTGACAAGAGTTTGAAACTAGAATTTCTAAATTAATATACTGGTTTTATGGAACAGCAAGAACCTTTTGAAAATCATGAAATCCTTAATCAAAACCAGGATTGATATTTGACGATAAAGACTTTTTTCATTTTAGGTTTATAGAAGTTCAAGTTCTAAAACAAATTTCAATGATAAACAGGATGACTATAATCTTTTATTTAAACATTCTCTATTCACAATTATATATTAAGTAATATGTAACACAACTTTCGTCATTCTGCAATAATTGGAGAAAATTCCTTAAAAAATATTTGGGAAATCAAAATTGTATTATTTTTTCAACTTCAACTTTGATCAATTTACGTGATAAAATGTTAAAATGGTGACAATATTATTATATCCCACACGAATTGATATCTTATGAAATCAAATTTTCCACTTACTATTTGTGGTAAAGATAAGATCACAAAACATTAAAAAAAAAAATACGAAGTAATATAATATAATAGGTAATCATAATTTTCGCAAGAAAATGAAATTTATCATATCACTTTTATCAGTAATATTTCTGATCAGTTATTACTACTATTTTTTTTTTATATAGATACATTTAAAAATCGCGATACCTATTCATTAAAATCAAACACGAAATACCCTGAACTTTCTTTCTGTAATTTCAAAACCAGAACCCAAAAAGTTAACTTTAAAAAAAAACGATAGATATTTTTAAACGTTATTGTGAACTTTGAATATCATTATTTCAATATAATTTATGATTTATAACTAAATGGAAAAATTGGCCGTATGACAATTTTCTTTTTACATTTAAACTATTTGAATCGAAACAAAATTATTTCATTTACTGTAATGTTATTGATAAATCAATTTTTATTAAAATAATTTCGACAATTAAATGTATTATTTGTTTTAACTATTTTATAACAATGAAATTAACAATAATTGTATGACTGCATTTTACATATAGGTACTACATGGGATTATATTATTAGGTTATATACCTAATGTTAAAAAAAAAACCGAAATAATAATATATTACACCGAAACAATAGTTAAGTTAAGAAAATTTGTTCGTGTAGCAACGAAACACGTAGTAGGTACCATTTTACGAAACGAATCATGGAAAAAAAAAACGTTATATATCGAGATTTAGATAATAATATAATGGCACAAATCCAACATGCTATTACTACCTATACAGTATACAGTATACACAGGTGACTTACAATTATTATCGATAAGACGTGTACATGATATAATATACATACAATATAATCGACTATAATATATTGTATAATAATATACTGAACAGTGAACGGCGAGGGTGATTTTGGAGAAGATAAAAAAAAAATCATTGTTTCTAATAGCATTTGTGACATCATTTAATATGGGGTGTCCCGGCGTGGAATTGAGTATATATATTTTTTTTTTTTTACTAAGTATCGGAAAACCTCCTCTCCAGGGGCACTGAAATGTCCAAAAGACATTAACCGAAAACTAAAAAAAAGGCCAAAAAAAAAAATTCCGACGCAGCAAAAATCGGCCGATGACATAGGGACGTGATGGCACTATCAATTCATGCGTCACGTGCGTGGTGCAGGCAAGTGGGGTGTGATTTCGGAAAATTACGGCACGTCCATATAATATAATATAATATAATATAAGCCTCGACAAGTCGGTCGATATACTTATAATTTTTTGATATACTCAGAAAACAATAACAAATATATATATATATATATATATATATATATTTCATGTGTTTAAAATTTTCCGAGTTACAACTTACAACTGTTAAGAAACTAAACAAAAATTTAAGAAAAAAATCGGTTTTTAATACTATCACCCTATATTTTTACAATGTCATTTGTTAAATAATAATATATACCACAAATAGGATACCGAACATAATAACAATTTTCGAAATTATTTTTAAAATTATGGACCGCGCTAGGTATACGGTTGTAATATATATGATAATGATGTTTAAACATATAGGCGTATAATGTAGGCATTCGGCAGTAATATTTACGAGCCTATAATTTCATAACAGAATTTAATTTAAGATAATTTAGTTTTATAAACGTTTAGAATTTTTTAAAAAAAATAGATTTTTTAAAAAATTATATTTTCTGAAAAAAAAAGTATTTTGAAGAATATTCCCTGAAATTTTCAAATTATTCCTACAACTATTTACAGCGATCGAGCTGCTGTGTAATACCGCTATCGCATTAAACTATAAACTTTCAACTTTAAACGCGATTTTCTCAAAACTAAATCTGGAATTTGTTGTGCTTATTTTGCACATGTATATCCCATATTGAATATATAAACTTAAACATATAAAAAATAAACTGAGATAAAAATTTCCTAGCGTAACAGACGATTTTAACCCCCTTACATTTTTAGTGAAAGAAAGGGATAATACAAATTGGAAAGATTTAAATATTTCATAATATTATCCCAGCATCGCAGGCAATACAATTTTTCTGGAGGATAAAAATCACCTAATGTAGTTAAATTTATTTAATTTGAAAAAATATTATTTTAATTATTAGATGTTTATACAGTTTTTAATATTTGTGCCAAAAGGAATGCGTGAAAACATAATCAATGGGTATTGACATAATTCGATTATACTCGTAATTTGAATATGAATTTTAATCATTTTAAATTTATAGTACTATTAAATATTAATATTATTATAATCGGTAATACTATGCAAATTATAAAAAAATAATGGGAATAATATAATCTGTGTTTTGTTAGTATTGGTTTATTGATCAATTAAATATAGAGTTCATTATAAGTATATAAATAATATTATAATAAAATCGTCTTCAAACGTGCAGCATATAATTATGTGCTTCACCAAACTGCATTTATGTGCGTAAAAAATTAAAAATATTTAAATTAAATTTAAATAATATTAGTATAAATATAATACCTAATACTATACATTTATATTATAATAATATTATTATAATTCTAAATCATAGTAGGTAGGTACCTATTACATATCAAAATATATTATATAATAATAATAATAATAATAATAATAATAATGATAATAAATAGAATTTAATAAATGGGGGTCGACTGTAGTTCAGTGGTCGAAACTCGTGTTTTGGCGCATGGGATCCTCGGTTCGGTTCCCAGGTAACCAACGAGATTTTTCTCGCTAGTGGCATCTGGTCTCTGGTACAAACCGGCTATAATCATCAAACCCGTCCAATAATTTAATAGCTATGCTTGTCGTAATTATCAACAACCATTTTCGACTCCCCTAATATATAAAAGTGCAAACCTGAGCATATGTTAGAGTTTGAGAAATAAGAGAATGTAAAACTATTAAGTTTATAGAATTTAATAAAATTAATATAACGAACTCTGGGTTTACAAGGACTGAAGGTGTCCGAAGCATAATAAGAGTGTCGAACTTGTAATGAAATATAAAACACATTAATTATTTTCAGTATATTTTCTTGGATTAGATATTTTCCAATTTACCTATATATGCACACTCAAACCACTTTATTAGATATGTATACCAAATTACAATTAAACAATATAAGAATAGAACATAACTCTATATAGTAAATTATATATATATATATACAGTGGCGTGATGAAGTAGTTTTTGAGAGGCTTATTTTTGGGTATTTTTGGATAGATAGGTGTTAAACCAGTTTTTTTGAAAAGTGAACGTTTTATAATTAAACGTTCGCAGAACGTTCTACGTTTAACGTAGAGTTAAAGATGCAACTATAATTATTGTAGTTGTATCTTTAACTCTAAATCAAAAAAAAATATAGTAATCGTTGAATTTGTATTAAATATTTGAGTAAAAATATTCTCATACATAATCTTACTTCAGTTATTTTTTCCCTGCGTAAAAATGTATAGTGGGGGAAGGTAAAAATCAGGGAGTCAAAACGGGTTTGAACCCGGGGTGAAAACCCGTGTAACCCGCAAAATATTAAAACCGTGTTAAAGCCGAAACCCGTAACCCGGAAAAAGTGATACACGTTTTTTAAACCCGTACC
>JAIPRL010001877.1:41072-70866 GCA_025469235.1 Pemphigus obesinymphae
GAACCCGGAACCCGGAAAAAATTAAAACCGTTTTTTAACCACGTATCAGAAACCCGGAAAAATTTTAACCGGTTTAAATCCGTAACCCGAAACCCGAAAAATTTTAACCCGTTTTGACTCCCTGGTAAAAATCGACTTTTACACTGGCACCGTACCCTTCTTTTTGATATCTATTAAATATTAACTGATGTTTGGATTTTCAAGTCATTGTCGATTGGTAAATGTCATCGTTGTGTGAAAAAAAAATAATATATAATATATGTATTATATATATTTTTTTTCATATTATGTATATATTTACATGCGTATGTATTTACATAAATACATTGTATATAATGTAAATATATTATGTATATTGTATATATAAACTCGTTAATAATAATTATTATATTGGCTGATTGTGTGTTGTCGATAGCCGACATTCGACATGGCCTACGAGATCGGGGCGGAGTTGAACATTAGGAATGTGCAAAATTTGACGCCTCTCACGCTGGCAGCAAAACTGGCTCGAATCCAAATGTTCTTTCACATACTCAAAATCGAACGAGAAATTTATTGGCAAATCGGTAAAACCAACGATAATCGCTTATACACACCGCAGTGCACGCGTATATTTTATATAGTTATTACACACAATACACACATAATATATATATATGTACGACATTCACATATATATATGAAACGTAGTACATATATCTAAATTATATATGTAAAGTATTATACAGAGTGGTCCAAAAAGTCCTGATCAAAATGATAAAAATTAAATCTCTATATCTATAGTAATATGTGATATAACAACACAATAATAAGTTATTATTAGTGTTGAAACCGGATAGCAAAAATGTCATCTAGATGAAGATAAGATAAAACACGATGATAGCAAAACATTTTGTACAGATTTTGATATAAGATAATTCTTGAGTTGAATTTTATCTAAACATAGATAGGTACGGACAATACTATAATATATAAATTCAAACTGAACTTTGAAAAATGTCACTTTAATTGTGGTGTATTGATTTTCAACGGTTTAATAATCATTAATTATTAAAAGGCATAATTTAATATGGTTTAATATAGTGAATATATAGCAGAGACGTTCTTGGGGGAAGCCAGTTGCCCTCATATACTATATAGATTAGAAATTATCAGCGAAGCAAGAAATATATTGATTTTACAATTACCCATGTTTTTTTTTATATACCTATAAACATATTTTTTTATAGAAAAAATGAAGGTATTATTTTTAGATAAAAGATTTTCTGATAGAAAATGTCACCTAGTTGATACGTTAAAAAGGAGGTAGGTATTTATAAATATTCCCAGTACTATTAAAATTTACGATAATATATGATTTCCACAAAATCAATTTATCATTTTATAGCTGGATATTGAAATATTTACATATGCTTATTTGTTTTAGCACAATGTTGATATAATGACATTTTTAAAAACTTTTAATCATTTTTGGGTTATTGTAAACATTTAAAAAAAATTAAGTATTTTAGGTAATACAGCTATAATTAAGGTAATTATAAATTAAAAGACTAGAAAACAATAAAACCAATAATGATAATAAAAAATTCTAAATACTAGGAGATGATTAGTTAAAAAATGTACATATTATGTATAGGAATGATCTTATAAGAAAAAAGGGATTTAATCTAGATCATAATACTTTATCAGGTAGGTAAAATAAATTTTAAGCCTTTTTATGTACTCAATACTCGTATAATAAAATTCGGTGCGTATTAAGAAAACTTAAATTCTAGAGTAAATATTAATTTTTTGTTAATGCCTATTTTATAACTGTATTTTTACAGTTATAAGATTATTTATTTTTATTTTTATACACGTATCATCTATACTACACTCACTCAATTACCGATGTTTTCCTATTTTAAATTGTGTATTTTTTATACATTACTTTAAAATTTGATATATTTTTAATTTTCTTCCTCCTCCACCCCCCCCCCCTACAACATATATGAAAATGGTCTAAGAACATGCTTTGTACATACGTATAAATAATATTAATATTTTTTTTAGGGTATATATTTTATTTATTTTTTTATGGTTAGGAAAGTTAGCAAGATTATGTGATAAAAATAAAGTGATCGGAAAACATATACGGTTGAATATAAAAATTAATTTTGCGACAATATTCAACAATTTAATAATATTATTATTAATTATTGTTTGAAAACATAGAATAAATATAACTACGTATACTAAATTAATTGAAAAATCGAACGACAAAAAGGCTCTAACTCGGTATTTTTAAATGATTCAGATGATCATTTTTAAATTTCTGATATTCATAAATATTAGAAATTTAAATATATTTAATTAAATAGATAGGAAACTAATAATGTTTCTTTTTTTTAAAAAAAGTACTTTTTTTATTTGACGTATTTTGAAATCGGAGTGATCCAATTTGCAATCCTTCACGAACAAAACAAAATACACATCACACATATCATTATCAAACACAACCATAATGTCCCACAATTCGCAAGACAAAAATGCCAATTATTCAATACCATCACGGCAATGACGATTTCGACTTTTTAAACATTTTTTTCGATCACTCGATTTTTGAACACAAAGTTTCAACTGTATATATATATATCTACTATCTTCACCATAAATATATAGGCAGTATCACCTGTGCTGCGTATCCACTGACTCAAATCGATACCATCGACAACGACACTGGACAGATCAGCAGAAATTCGGCGCTCAACTTGGTCGTATTTGGCGTGAGTTTATAAATCTATGAATGGAATATAAGTCGTAACTACAGATAGAATATCGATGACTTCTGAATTGTTTTTTTCTGTAAGCTCTATCCAATGTTAAACTAAACAATATCAGTTCTAATAATTGAGTGAGAGATATATTATATAAAAGAGATTCGAAATATTTACTTTTAATTTTTAATTTTTTAGCAATTTGCTTTAAATACTATATAATTGTTTTTATTTTACTTATTATATGCTCGTGCAGTTTATGTAAAATATCAGAGTAGGTACTATATACATCGCTCTATAATGTATTATCACGAATAAATCAGTAATAATTTCTATTTAATATAATATAATGTATATATACTCGTATATAGGTATATACTATATATATACATCTATTATCCTATACATTTAGTTCCTATATAAACTATAATATTATAGTAATTATTATAATAATTTACTTTTTTAACTGGATAAATTTTTACAGTTTTTGATAATAATTGAATTTTTCAGATATTTCTGATATAATATATCAATACAATATGTACCTATAACAAGTATCAACATTCTATCAATTTATACTTTATAGCAGCTAGCTATTAAAAATAGATTAGGTGTTGCATAGATTATAATTAATTTATGCATCACGATATGTATTAAATTTAAAACTTAATGTTTCCGTTGTGTTTTAAAGGAAAGCCCGGAACACTTAGAGATGATGGACGGTGTGTTGGTGGACCTATTAAATGCCAAATGGAACGCGTTTGTGAAATTCCGGTAAGCCTATTATTATGCTAACGTCGTAACTCCGATGAGGTATTATTAATATACAGGATTGTAGATAGATAATAAAATAGTAAACCAAAATCGATGATTTGATTAACAAAATATTTAAAAAACTTAAATATTATCAGAACCCATTACCTAAATAAAATAGTGGATTGCATTTTTTAAAAAAAAAAAGTAGATTTGTGGTAGCAGAATTGGAGTGTTCAAAAATTTCACATTTCTTTCAAATTTAGACTTGAAAAAATGTAAATAAATGTGTTTTTCATTTCATCAAAATTATAATTTATTGTTCCGTGATGGTTTAAAAAAAACCTCTGCAAATAATGACAGCATAAGATATATGTACACTGTATATGCGTGGGTAAATTATGGTGGTCACGTTTTTCTTACCGAACAAAGCGTGATTCGTGTTTACGCACTTTTATTATTATTATTGTGTATTCGTGGGATATCTAATTCACAAGGGCTCGAAAATTTAAGTGATAAATCGACTTGAAAACCGATTGAAATAATATGTATTTTCCCCAACAGCATAATATTATAATTTATTATGCATCCGTATGTAAATGCAATATTTGACATGGGGGATTTAAATGTAAAAGCCCGTTATGAAATCCCCGTGATTTTGCACTGTAGATGATATACACATTTGAACCAAAACTAGACGCAAATATAATGTGACCTCCATGGACTTTGGACCAACAAATATGTATTGCTATTGATTAAGCAAGGATGGATTCAAAGATCATGTAACAAAATAATAGGGAAGGGAAGATAATTTATTACTATAAAGTAATACAATATAACAATATAATGTAAAAAAATATGATAAAACCTAAAAAGAATTCATTAATTTTTGAATTCATTAATGATTTTATAATGTGCTCAACTAATTTTCTATGTGAATATTCTTATTTTTAAAGGAAATTTTTGTATAAACTTGAAAGAAATAATTTTTTCACTACGTTTTTATATAAAGTTAAAATTCTTTACTGTATTTTGTATGCTGGTTATTTTCTAGGTTTTATATTTTTCTTAAACGACAACCTGTATTTAGCATATTTTTGATATTTCGTCGCTGAAAATTTTTTCTGAAGATTCTGCTGTATCATATTATATCAAATATTGAACCAACAGTTAATTATTTATAAGCATTTAAAGTTTAGAAATCTGGAGTAGTACGGAGAACTAAAAAAATTATTCTCTGTCCCTCCACTATACCTTTTATTTAAATTTTAAATGCTTATAAATAATTAATTATTGGTTAAATATTCGATAATGATACATCAAAATCCATTTAAGATATAAAACCTAAAAAATAACCAGAATGAAAACAGTAAAATATTCGATCAATATAATAGTGTCTAAAATATATATGTATATATATATATATATATAAATATATATATATATAGAAAGAAATAAGAAATTATAGAGGTGAGCACAACATGTTTAACCGAACACCTGTGCTTGCATAAACAATCCCCTTGCCAAGCGTCGTATAATTACGTACTTTACCCTATCAAACTGAGAATATTTGAGAAATTAACTTTTCGTATATATATCACATTAACACAACATTTATTTCGTATGTGAGTGATTAAGTTATTACTTACGGCAAACGATTCGTCGGAAAAGTCACACGAAATGTGTGCGTGACCGCATGTTGACGAAAACTTCCACGTACCGAAAAGCCAAACTGTACACATTACGTAATAATTATAGAACTAGTATTTTAACATTCTATACAACCAAATCAAAAAACACTTTTATATGTGTTTTAATAACTTTGAAAAATACACAAACAAAATGTTCTACGTTGCGCAAATAACATATAATTTATATGGTTTGGATCATTTTTGGTGCATATCATAGTACATATTAAATAGTTATATTAAATTTATTTTTTACATTTTACGATTCCAAAAAAATTTTCTTCCCATTAAAAGAAAAGTCAATTTTTTTATTTATTAAATAATATAATTGTCTAATGATTTTATAATGTTTATTGTTCTCTATTTTCCCAGTCGTTTTTTCAGCGTAAAATTAACCGAAAAATGAAACATGCAAGGATTAACTAATATATAATAATTTATTAAATAAAAATACATTTTTGATAAAAATTAAAAACAATAAAGCCTTGAAATTCACACCAAATATTAACTATATATATTATATTATTAGGTACCTACATAATATGTAATTAATATATTAATGTGGTATTATTTTTCAAATACTAACTTTAAAAAATAGATATTTATATTTTTATATATATTACCTACATATATAATTAATAACATTGATAAAAATCAATAGTCTAAATTATTTTTTCTAACGATTCAAGTTTTTCTATGGTATATTTTTATTATTTCAATGTGATAATAGAATATATTTTTCTAGTAATTTCATTGTAATAAATTGTTATTGATTTTTTGTGACAGGTATAAGATCTGTATTAATTATATTACATTAACCTTCACTCAAAATTTTGTATTCAATTACTTGCTTTTACATTCAAATCATGAACTGGATCTATCCAGTGGATAGATATTTCAAATGTGTTTATTTTGGATCGTATAACATAATATAATATATAAATATATAATAGTAGCATATGCATTCAAAAATATTACAATTTTATCAGTGAAATTTCAACATTATCGGTTCAAACGCCGTACTTTATATCTAGTATATACCTACTATTAAGTCATTATATTAAAGTAAAACTTTCTACACGAGGTATTTTAGGCGTCCGCCAAAGTTTCATCGAAGTTAGTTGTATATTACTACCGGAACTCACGAGTTTGTTTGTTTTTTTTCATTTCAAGTCTTTAAAACTATTCACATTCGTACCATATATAAGTACGTAGTCAGTTGTATATTTAGTGAGAAGATTAGGGAAATATATTTCTCCTAAGACCATTTTTTTAGTTTCTGTCTATATAGTTTCTGTGTTATATTTTATTATTAAATTCTTTACTTTTGGGTTAAAAAAATAGACTAGTAATAATTGTGCAATAGAACAAATGTAAATTGTTAATTTATTGTTTTACAATGATATAATATACACTGAGTTATACAGGGTGATTATTTTACCATGTTCTTTTAATTTTCTCTGTAAAAATTTATCTTCCTTCTATTTAGTTTTTTGTGAATTTTAAATACTTTTTTCACTACATGTTTATAAAAAGTTTGACATTTTTATTATTTATTATCCTTATTTCTTTTTAGATTTTATATTTTTCTTAAATAGAAACCTATATTTTTGACTTAGTGTTCCGACGAAGAATATTTGTCTGAAAATGTTGATGTTTGAATGTTAATTATTGAACCGACAGTTTATTATTTATAAGAATTTAAAGTTTTGATAGAACGTGTGTGAAAGGACAGAAATTATTTTTTATAGTAACACATACTATACTCGGTTCTTCTAAACTTTAAAATTTAAATAGATACTTATATTTAATTAATTGTTGATTCAATAATCAATATTAATACATTGAAATATTCAAAAAAATGTTCTGCGTCAGAATATCAAGACAACAAATTAAACGGCAATTAAGAAAGGTGTAGGACCTAAAAACGTAACAAGGATAAAAATAGCAAATATCAAATTTTTACAAATATGTATGGACATAAGTATTTCAAATTTATAAAAACCATTATTTTCGCTAGCAACGTTTCCAAAGGCTAGATCAACGTCGATGACTAACATATGATAGAGATCAGGTTACCAATAATAATGACTAAAAAAACTTAATATAGTATAATTGGAAGAATTTGGTATTATATGAAAAGGAACAACTCACCTAATTATATGGCCAACTCATTAGATGTAAAAAAATGCAATTAACTTATAGACTAATAACAATAACAATATAATATAGTAATACAAAATAAACAGTTGATAAAACCGGTCGGATGGTGTCTCACAAGGTGTCATACTGACTGTGGATGACTGTCGAATTGACGGTGACCAGGTGTGTCGAGCTGACAGAAACTGGTATGTTGAACTGACAGGAACTGGTGTGTCAAACTGACAGAAACTGGTGCCAAATTACTTATCCGGACTCGTGGATGTACGTATACAGAAACTTCGTAGAACGGATGGGCAATAGTGGATCCTTATATATTAATATAACCATACAAAACCATTCTTTTCGATTACAATGGCACAAATACGATAATACACAAAGAAAATTAAACATAATAAGAATGGCAGGCACGTACGATAAGACGAGATATTCATTGTAGCGTATTCGAAAACCGTATAAAAATAAACGGCAAAAACATGGTGGCAGCTTATCGTAGCCCGCGAGAGCGGCGTGACGGCGACCAACTCAGTCTAGCCGTTGGAAGAGGCTGACAGTGGTACTAACATATAGCCTATATCATACGCTCTTGAACATACTCCCCTTTGGAATACACAGTCATTAGAGGTTTCTTACCTTACATCAATAGAATTTACAAAAATAGGTTTACAGTCTGCTGGGTTCATGTCCGAGCTGACATGAAACCATCAGCAGTCTGGTATCTGCTGTTGAATTTAGTGAACTCTATTCGAAACAAAAACTTTGTAAGAAGTATAGGGCGTGTTTAACCAAGACAAAACTATATAAGAGTCTGACCATACCAATTTCATACGTATAAACCAACATTTTAGCTCTGTCAATAGCCGAGAAGATTTGGCCGTTTGGTCCAACAAAAGGATAAATTGTTGGTGATTTTTGAAGTAATTTATTACTTAAATTATGGATGTTGCTGTCTTGGGGGTCCAGGAAGAGAACGAATCTATCCGAGGAATCTTATTTATGAGTCATCAGTATCGTTGAAAGAGATGGTTGTTTTTTGGGGGAGGGAAGATGTGTGAAGCACTGTGGTTTAGATCTAATAAGATGGGGAGTAATCGGATGAGAGATCAGCTGGAAAGTAGGTCAGTTGGAAATTTAGATCCCCGATTTTGAGAAGAGCGAAATCGAGGATGTCGAGGACGGTAATTTGGATTGTTCGAATAGTGAGTGGGAGAGGACAGGGTGGCTACTGAGGTGTCTAGCCTTTGGTCGAAGTAGCTTTAAAGATGCGACCTGATGTGTTGAGTGAAAAGCTGTTTCAGGAAGGGTTTTTTGAGTTTATATCACCCGCAATGACTATGTCGATGTTGAATGAGAAGATGGCTTCGATATCGGAGATCAGAAGACGAATATTAGGACTTTTTAGACGACCACGAGCTTCATTTCTGAGTTTCCCAGCCTAATGTGAATGATAGTGTTAGTCAAAGAAGTTGTAGGAATTTGAACTTAGTGATGGATAAGACATCTATTTACAAGGATAGCTGTACCAGCTGAGGGAGATTTCCCACGATGCGTGGAGTATTGATGTAGTAGGAATGGAAATTCGGGAGTTTGAATCCTTGACTTTTTGTTAGGTGAGTTTCGTTTAGGAGGAGGATGTCGATATTATGTTATTGGACAAACTTTAAGAGTTAAAAGCATCTAGGAGTGTACGCCCTGACTGTTCCAAAAGATAATTCTATTGTTAACCATTGATATTGAGAAGGAGGGGGAGGATAATAAGGATGGCGACCACTACATCCTTAACTTTGGTCTTACCATTTTATATATTGGTGATGAGGTCAGTGAATTGGGCAATAATGGCTGTCGTGTCCATTTTAGGGTTGGAGGGGGTGGAGCAGGAGACTTTCGACGTATATGTGATGGTTGAAGTAGTGAGGTTTGGTGGAAATTGTAGGAAAGTCGGATTTTAAGGAGGTTTTGAGGTGTTAGGTCTTTTGGGACGGCGAAATTCTTTTTCCTCAAGGAGGGGTTGACATTTTGTGTAGTTGGCCGTGTGAATACCATCACAGTTCACATACTTTAGGTAAACTTCCTAATTTTTGGAACAATCCTTTGCTAGATAAAGGCCGAAGAATTTTACGTTTATGTATGTACGCTATTTTACGTTTATGTTGGTGATGTTCGATTGATAAAAGTATCCTGATCAGAGCGATGTCTAGTATATTTGGTTTATGGTACCTTACCTCGTGTAGGAGTAGAAAATGAGGGTAGATGAGGCTAGGACCACATAGTCATTACGTACAACATGACTGTATAAGACATTGCCTTCATGGTTCGATACACGGCTGTTCCACAGTGGATGTTCGCAGTTGAAGTCGCCCGCTGCTATGAACCAATTTGAACTTTAGGATAATATATTTAGATTTCTGGGATTGAAAATGACCCTGGGTGGCTTGTAAATTGCTGAAACGATGATTTCAATATTGTTTGTTTTTACTATGATGGAAGTAGATTGGAGA
Source organism: Pemphigus obesinymphae (assembly GCA_025469235.1). Taxonomy (NCBI): domain Eukaryota; kingdom Metazoa; phylum Arthropoda; class Insecta; order Hemiptera; family Aphididae; genus Pemphigus; species Pemphigus obesinymphae. The sequence goes on from JAIPRL010001877.1 coordinate 50,928, forward strand.
TTTGTTTGCATGGAGGTAGGTTGGTAAATGATGCGGCGGAGCATCTAAGATAGCAGTACCACCGTGTGCGAGAGAGCCTCTAATTAATTTTCCTACCTTTTTTGCCTCTATTTAGATAGTTTTCATTAAGATGATCTGCCTTCTAATTGAAAGTTTGTTTTTATTTGTCCTGAAAAGGTCTGTTTTATTTTTATCTAGTGTATACTAGGTGATACGGTGGATTTGGTTTCAATAGTTTTTACTATTTAGTATGAAGTTTTGTTTTTGTTTATCGTTTACTAATCGGTATGGTAGTTTTGCCTACTAGGTCTATTACAAAGTAATATTACATAATACAAACCTGAAAAAACTGGAAGCCATTCAATCAAAAACCTGAAGAAAAATGTATGATCTCCCCTGGTTCATAAATAAACAAGTAATAAGAAAATCTGCAAACATTACTTGAACAGAAGACAAACTCAGTAAACTTAGCAAACTCGGAAAAACTAAAACAAACAATAATCTCATCTCAATTCACTCACATCAACAACATAGCCAAGCGTATCACTTCCACTTATCCTCCAAGAAACAATAGACCAATCAACTTCGAATAATTCTATACAATAATATTATAATAATAATAAAACAAACCCCATTCATATTCCACACTCTGGAAGGAACCATAGCTCGAATCACAGTACAACAAACAAAGCAATGCAATGCAAATAATTGAATTTTCGCGCACAACTTCCTACATTCCCACAGTTGGTGAAATTAACTGACCAGCTTTATCGCAACCTAAATAACCAAGAGAACTCTGCAGCCATTTTATTGAATATAGAAATAGTGTTCGACCGGGTCTGGCATACCGAATTGGTCCACAAACTCTATAATCTAGGTGCACCAATACCCTTAATCAAAACCATCCAATCATTTCTCAGTGGCAGATCTTTTATAGTTCGAGTCAAAAATTCCCTCTCCAGTGACAGGCCCGTCCTCGCTGGAGTACCACAGGGGGCTTGCCTCTCGCCATTCTTATATCTGGTATTTATAAATGATCTTCCACTACACCATGAGGCAACCGTGTCACTTTTGCAGACGACACAATGTTCTGTACTAGTGACAGGAACTTGTCAGCTAAAGAGTGCATCATTCAATTACAGCAACAAATGAATATGGCGGTAGAGAGGTTTGATGAGTGGCGTCTGAAAATTAATGCGCTTAAACCGTTGCCGTAATTTTTGGTTCCAATTCAACTTCCCTATCACACGTTTCCATCATAGATCACCAAACTGGTTTGGTCTAAACAAGCCAAACACTTGGGCATCACCTTCGATAGGTGTATTAGCTTCCACCGTTATGTTCAAACCCTGACCAAAAAAGCTACCAAGATCCACTGTATGCTATTCCCGGTCTTAAATAAAATAAGCCCCTTGTTGATGAGTTCAAAAATTGAAATATATCTCACATATATTAGACCGGTCATAGTGGATGGTAAAAAAACCTGGGTCTCTCTAATTTCAGAATCATACTGGTCAATCCTTCAAAGCATCCAATTCGGTATTTTACGCTCTATAACTATATTCTCCAAGATACATCTCAAACACCATCATTCTGAACTCTTCCCGACTGCCTTCCATCAAAAGGTAAATTCACAAACAAACACGACAAATATTCTTTAAAAACGAACATTCTGTTTTCAATGATATTCGTCTACTCGGTCGCAAGCCTTCCAAAACAACTCCTATCAAAATCCGCCCAATTTATTGGTCGCATAAATAAATCTAGATGACCAATGATAAATCAATAAATCAAACCACTAGTGTAGGCTAAACAGCCGGGTATATTTGATAGGTCACACTCGCAAATCGCAATTCAATTTTTCTATTGATTAGTATTCCTTTTCATTCTAATCACCCTATTCGAAACATTTGTCTATCTATATTGTACATAGGTCTGTGTCACCTATAAGTCAATTTCTAATTTTTTTTAAATTTTAAATTTCTAAATTATATTTATATTTTAATCAATATCTCCTCCGTTTGTATAAAATTGTAAATGCCCCACTTTATATACGTATATAGTATTTATTTTTCAGTATGTGATTCTGTAACTGGACCGTACACAGCAATTCTTGGTGGCACGACCACCCCACGTGCGTTTGATTACAACCGCGATACACGGAACATTATTTATTCAGACTCCGCACAGCAGATTGCTTATGTGTATATACGTTCGTTATACCTAACTTAACCTTAAATCTACCACGTGGTATACAAAATACATACGCACGTAGTATACGTATACTCGTTATTATATGTACAATATATTATGCATTATATAGACCAAAAATATTCGTTTCAATCGTATAAATGCGTAATATCGTTCAGAAAGGAATCGCGTTCCCCGAATCGACCAAAATGGTTTAACTGGAGTATATAAATCAACAGAAATCAAAAACGAAAAAATGTCTTGAAAAATTTTAATATTAACATTTTTCTCCGTCGTAGTGTTGGTATATTGAGTCACGTAGTATGGTATTCATTGTAACGATTTTTTGCAATTCTTACGGGGAAATCACAAAAGTTCTAATGGGCGATTCCTTGCATTTGCGTGACTAAAACTGTATATAGATATAAATAATCGTGTTATTCAATTAAAAAAAAAAAACAAAAAAACAAAAAAAATATATATGTTAATATATTACATATATCACATATGTCGATTTCTACTCCGCGATTATCAAAATCACAGTTACACACTGTTTACCCTGTTGGCACCTACTCTGTGTGACGAATACATTGAAATCGAAGGGCCTTCTGTAACGATTTTTATAAAAATATAAGTACGTGATATCACGGAGCTGTTACGAAGGAAAATTGGTGGTCAGAACTTTGTAATCTATCCGGGAAACAAAAAAAAAATCGTTATTGAAGATACAATGTACCGCTGCTCATATCTATGACTAGGTGTAAAAAATTCCAATTACAAATCATGATGAATATTAAATTATTTAACCTAAAATTATGTTTCAGTTTTTTTTTTTTTTTTTTGATAAAGGAGCAAAATTAACTCCAACTGACTGGGAAAAAAGCAATGCATACATAATAATTGACCATTAATTAAGGACTATTTATTGTTTTATTTGTCATAAATTTTAACATTGATATTTCTTGCACCAAGCAATCATAGAACTTCATACTATATAAAATACGGTCCTGTAACGTCTTGAACATTGTGGAGCATAATCTAAAGAAAAAAAATGTATTTTTTTCTTATTTAGATAGGCCAATTAAAAATTATAAGTTATCTATAATATCTATGTTATTTAAATTAATAAATTTTAAGAACGATATTTTTTATTTTTATAAAATAAAATTTAACTTTGACAACCACTGTCAAACAGAGTTTGATTCATTTCACCACAAACTGTGGTGGAAATAATATGAAAATGAAATAATAATTTCTAGTTTAGCTGAGACGTACAACTCCAGTATCATAATGAATAGATTGTAGATATTTTAAATTTTAATAATAGTGTTTTTTGTTTTGAAAATTATATATTATTGAGCTTCAAAATATTTATAGTATCATTGTTTATCGTATTGTATAAGTTAAAAACCAGTATTTTTAAAACTTTTATCTCAACCGGTTAATTTTTTGCTATTAACTACCTACTTAACTAATTTAAGTTTTCATTTTATTCGTATTCGCTTAAATTTATACAGATGATTTATTTTAATTTTATTCATTTCATTATCTTCCAGTTAACACGCATTTGTTGTGCACGATTTTCGTGAGTTCATTATACATATTTCAATAAAAATTAATTATTAATAAACAAGTACTTACTTAATAAAATTTAAAAAAAAAAGTAAAATGTAGTGGTAAATTTATTACATTTTTCAAATTGTTATAAATATTCGAATCATAATTTGTTTCAAATGAAAAATTAAAATAATAACTTTTTTAATTGAGTCGAGTCAATATCATTTTTAGTTTAACTTTAAACTTGAAAAGTTTAAAAAAAAAAAACGTGTAAACTTTTCACTTCAGTTATTATAAGTAATTATACTTTAAAACCAATTTAAGATACATTTTGCATTAACATTACATCATCTTTAATGATGATTAGTTCATACTATTTCGAGTTTAAAACGGAAAAATAAAAAATACTCGAATAGTAGAATATAATATATTCTACCATAGGTTTGTTGTATGCGTATATTATACACATACAACAAACCTATGTGCTGTGCATAAGAATCGCAGTAATATGACAACGGCAAATAATTACATTTTAACGGTTAGATTAAGTAGGTTAACCCTAACATGATAAAACGACCGCCCCAATTGATTGTTACTCCGAATTCTCTGGTCTTTATGTTTCGTTTACTCTATGCGATGTTTACATTATCGAAACCTTTTATTTATATCGTACGATTAGTATTCAACAGCATCCTTAGTTATACTGAACATGGAAATTATCAAACAGCGAATGGGTACCACACAATACCCTTATTTTATATAAAAAAAAAAACCTGAATACACATAAATGAACAGATAGCTGGGACCAAAAATGATATTACAGTTTTTATTTTAATTTAACCACTAAACATTATATTTTATTTACAATTTCATTATATTTTTCTTTCTTTAAAATAGTTCGCGAGCTTAGTATACCTACCTATATTATATGAAAAAAAGCTATATCGTATTTTTTAAGTTATTCAGAAGAGCATTTTTACAATTTGAATGTTTGTATCTATACTTATTTTTATCGTGATTTACTCAACCAAAATAAAATCTATATACAAACTATTCGACTATTATAACTATTATAACAATTTTAGATAAAGTTTTACTTGTTTAATCAGTGTCGATTATTTTATATAAATTATAGTTCATAATCCTTATTTCATTATAATCATCATAGGTAGTATGTATACTTACATATTTTATTATATCTTAACAATAAATGATTTTCAACTTTTATCATTAAATTATTAGTAGGTATTTAAATAATTTTATTAAAATACATTTATATAAAAAACTTTAATGTATTTTAAATAAATACTTTTATTTGTATTTCAATATTTTCAACAAGTGTTCAATAGTAACTAGAAACTTATGACAATAATATAATATATACATAATCTAAGTAAATTATCAAGACGTACTAAATTAGAGACAATCAATAACCAATTTTATCAATTTATACTACCGTACAAAACATTGTGAATTTTAATGATAGTCCTTTAGTAGTTCTAATAGAATGTATTTATAATTATTTAAGGGAAATAAAATTAATTACTTACTTTTGATCCTCTGATTTGAAATTTGAACGTTTTATCACCATAATCATAATCATCTCAGTAGAATTTTCAACATTTTTAAAATATGTGCAAATATATTAAATGATAAAATATTAAAAATATGAATATCTGAAAAAAATATTTAGTGAATGCATCTATATTCAAAAATTTGCAGACGCAGACTCCTCATAATATTATAATATTATTAATATCATTTATCATTGTTTACTATTAATAATAACCTTATTATTGCTACAACTACAATGATAACACAATATAAGTGATTACAAATGTTTAATTTCGTTTTTATTTATTTACTAAAAAATCATTTAAAGCCAAGGATCAAATTATAACTCGGATACTTATAAGTTATATGTATATATTTTGTTTTATGGATATGTATTTTTCAAGTATTTGTTTATACATACATTAACCCTCTCCCCCACAAAATATATAATAGTTAACTAACCACTAATTACTCTTTTTTTATATACATATATGCCCATATAATATAAAATAAAAACAATAATAAAACATTGTTTATATATGTTTATAATTATAAAATATTTGAATAAGTATGAACTTAAACTACTTAAACTCACACTAAAATATAATTGTATATTTATATTTAATAATGAAAACCAAAAAGTTATGATATTCAATCACATTTTTGGTGCATTTTGTTGTTGAAATAATTTAGTTCTATATTCGGCACCATATTTATTTATAATGCAATTCATAAATAATAATGATAACGACATATTTTTCATTGCATTTTTATTTAAATGTCAATATTATAAAATGAAAAAAGTATGGATTTCTTCTGCAACAAACATATATTAAGTATATTCAACAATGAAAAGTTTGTGTTATTACAATTTTGTTTTCGGTAAATCACATAAACTCAGTAAATGACACGTAACATCAGTGCCATAATACTTGTATAATATGGCATATAGTGTATAAATAGTGTAATATATATATAAATGAAGAACAAAATACTTTATTTTTCTTAGAACTTAAAAATATTTATACATAATATCAGGTACACATTTTAATATATTTTAACATTTTTACATACCATTTACAAAATTAAACAATAAATTAAATTATATACATTATTATGTACATAGGATGATAAAATATTTCGGCATAATTATATAATTATCTTATAGTCAAAAATAAATAAAGAACCAATCAGTGAGACGAAGGACTATTACACTCTTTTTGGATATCGAGTCGCTATAAATCACCATCACCCCTATTTTTCTATTTTACATATATACGTATTCATCCTATTCTAAATATCGTTAAATATTTTTGTAACGTTTTTATGTGATATGATTTTGTTAGATAAATTAGAAAGGAAGGAAGATTAGAGGGAAACTTGAAAATTGACAATAATTTCGAATGGTATGAGGACAGCTGGTGTAATCGCAAGTGACATGGAGGGCCGTTTAAGATTGATAACTAAAGTAACGAACCCCAATTAACTGGAGGGGGAGATAAGCAATGGTAAAAATAAAAAGTACTGTGCTTTTATGAGAGAAAAAGGGTTAATGAATTGAATTTATTTTGTAATTTCTTATTTCTTACTTCAGTCTAAACTTCACGATATCTTTCTAAATAGTTCTTTGGAACGACGTGTTATTATTTTTCATTTTGGTCCAATATGATAGCGTCTTTTTATTGTCTCTTTGTTGGTAGGAAGATCAGCCAAATCTCTAATTGTCTTGTTTCACACATATCACCAAGATGCTGGTTATGGTTATCAACCCAAATGCTGTTGATTGCACTCTTTGTTATTATGCCACTACACGAAACAAATTTCTTTTACACGTGTTTAAAACTAATCGCAATCTTTTTCAGATTCTATAGGCAGTTCATCCTGTTCGCATTTTACTTTTCCATATCGATGGTTTGCTTCGTTCTACGTCCAGGACCACCACCAACCGGTCTCAAGCCACCGCTGATCAACTATACTTCCACGACCACCACAGTGGCCACTACGCCGTTGGACTTCATGGACAATGAGTCCATGTTGCCCGATAACGTTATGTACGACGAAATGATCATGATGGGTGGAGGGGGTCTGGCGGATCTCGACCCGGCACCGACAGTCTCGGAAATAGTGGAGACACCGTCCAAAAACAGAACCAACACGAACAACGGTACCGGTACGCTACTCACCTATGAGGGCAGTGGCGTTAATGATGACAGTGGAGATACCGTAAACTTGTACGGCAAGAATTCTGGTTCAGACCGGGGAAGACACAAAACCACGTGGACCCAACCCAATCGTACGATAAAGACCAACTACACTTTCAACTACAACAAGGTTAGGCTCACAGTCTGAATAAACGTGGAATCGTTATGTGAGCGTTTTTCAAAACATTCCCAGGCAAACGTTCCTACAAATATACTATAAATTGTACTTTACTAGGTAAATACTAAAACAAAATCAAAGCAATTTACAGTAATTCAAGGTAAACTAGAAATAATATACACTATTTACAAACTGTGCGCGTTTATTGTAGAGGAATGGTCCTTTTTATGAATATTGCAATCTTTATATTTATCAATTCCACATTTTCATAAAATTGTTCCCGTTTTTCACGCATACTCACAGTCTAAACTCAAGTTATATGTTTTTCTTCAAATTTAGAAAATAGATACGAGACACATATACCTAAGCTATTATAAGCCTTTGCAGTTCACAACACATCTACAATACCACTGTACATAATGCGTAGGTCCTATAGCTTTGTGTATATGTACATGTACCACTTTTATATATAAATAGTGGTACATGTACATATTGTGTATAATGGTGGACAGACGTGCAATAGTATTTAACGAGTCTCCTTAAAATATTTTTCAGTAGTCCTGTCAAATAATAGTGACTCTACAGCACGGTTGGTCCGTTAAATTTTAATGGACCGTTCAATTTATATCAATATATAAAACGCGATCTAATATAATAAAATAAATTGCCTTCATCTAAAGTTTAGATTCTAAACCGTCTCACAATAACGATTCCTACAATAACCAGTGCGTATAGAAACATTATAAAGTTATTTATTAGAAAGAACTACGAATAAAAAAATACGACCTCCCCGGTAAAAGGTTCAGTCAAACATAACTTTTTCAGTGATGTGGTATACCGATAGAAAAGTATTTTAAATTTAATCAATGGATCGAAATCATTAAGTATTTATTAATGAAATATTATACTACACAGTTAACAGACTACTAATAAATCATTTAAATATTTAAATAAATATGTGTTTAGACGAGTATTCAAACGATTAAATAGTTGTCTATACAACTGTATATTTGTAAATTGTTTATTGAAATAATGAATTAAACGTTGAATTTAAGTGTTATATTTTTCATGAAAATGTCTTTTTCGCGATCATTTTTTTAATACGTTAAATATTAGTATAATATTTAAAATTTCAAGTATTCAACCAATGCACTATGGTATTATAGAGCAAGGAACCACTTAAAAATATTATATTAGTATATACTAAACGATAGAAATTGCAATTGCAAAATGGTACTCGTTTTACAAATTTAAATTCATGACTGTGTGAACGTATAAAATTATTTTGACAGTCGAGAAAATTTTGGTGGAACAAGAGACAAAAGGTGTGTAGACTAATGGCCGTACACTCCACCGACGACTTGATCAGAATGGGCTCGGAAGTCGCCATGTTCGTGGGCGCTTTCCTGTATCTACTAGCCGCAATGAGGGAAGCTGGATTTTTGGGATTACAGATGTTCATTGAAAATCTGGTCAGTTATCAGAATTATTTATTATTATTGTTTCGAACAAAAAAAAAATCTATGAGCATATTTATTAATGTTAAATAATAGGTATATTAAATGTATGTATTTAAAGTCATCTATTACTTATATACTTTCCAAATTAAAATAATAAAATTGAGAGTAAAAATACACTTACAACAAATTTTTATTATTTTACATTACTTTTATAATGATAATACATTTAAGTTTTAGATTCTGAGAGTAAGAGTTTTAAAATGATATCTTTTTTATGTCTGTACTACTCTATGTCTCTATATATATAGGTACATTTTTTATATAAAAAAAATACTCCAAATGTTTTATGATTACCTATTTTTCATTAGAAAATGTTATCTAGTTGGTATTTAAAGATGTCACTTTTCGATTTGATCTATACATATTTAACACGTACAAAAATTACCAAAAAATAAAATTATGAAAAAGCACGTTTTTGGCAAAATCGATTAGTTATGTTTATTTCTTTGCATTGTGATTATTTATTTATTTATAAAATTTTAAGATATTCAAGTATATATATGGTTCATTTATGATGTAGATGACAATAATTGTATAATTAAAATGTTAGAAATCACGTTCATTATTATAGCTGATTATTAATTTAACAATTAGTAGTTAAATTATAGTTAATAAAAAATAGTTTCAAGTCATTCTATTTATCCATATGGTTATGTTTATTAATGAGTTATATTCAATCATGTTTGTTCTTACACTATATTGTTAAAATATACTATAAAGATAAATTTTAGTAATGTAATCAATAGTGATGTAATATTTACAAAAGTTTCGCTCAGAATCATTTTATTGCAAGAAATGATTTATCATTGCTTTCAAATTCAATATTTCCAAAACAGTAACTTAACCGACGAGTAAAGTACTTTTTTTTTAAATTAAAAATAAACATTAATTAATAAAAAAAATTTTTTTTCGAGAGAGGGGAGTCCTGCTTTTTTAAATTTTAAAGAAATCCGTGACCCCAAAAAGGTAAGTTTAAGAACCCTTGACTTATGATATGACTATAAAAATGGCAAACGTTAAAGTCATTGTGAAAGAAAATCAATTCAAAAACTAAAAATCACGTCACGTACTGAACATTACCTATAACACGAAGTCATTTACTCAATGTTAAACTATAATCAATCTTGTCAATCTACTTAATCCATTTACACTATACAATAATCTTTAATCTTATCTAAATTATACCGATCGTATACGAAATGTTGGATTTCTAATATATACATTTTATTAGAAAATAAACTACATAAACAAAAATAAAAAATTAACATTTAGCGTTTTTGAAAAAATTTCATCTCAAAACATTTATTTTTCTAATAATAAAAACCACTTTTTACTGAACACCGTCTTATTACTCACTATAACTAGAACTATTTCGATATTTTTATCATATCAAACTAATTTTATGAGTGAATTTATTAGTACCTTACCTAACTTACAGTACATTTTTGTTCCTAATAGAATACTCAAGTTGCGTGCAAAAATATTTCTTTACTATTAATTACAATCTATTAAGATTCAAGAATAGATTGACTGAAACTACAAGCTAGGGACAAGTCACAGTACATTTTTTTTTAAATAAATAAAAGAAACGATATGACGCGTTTGTTAAATAGATAAAATGTATTTGTATTTCTCCTGACATTGTAAAGAAAAAAAAAAAATTATCATCTTAACTAACTAAAACTCAGAGGAATTAATAAAATTAACATCCAAAACTATAACACGGAAGCAGGAGGCTAATTATTTCTTCGCCGTATAATATTAAATCTAAACTCTCTCAACACTAGTTCAATGATTTGAAAATTACGAAACGTATAAAAATAAATTAATGATTAACAACTTTTAAAATCACTCAATATATCTGCGTATCGTTAAGATTTATTAGATTTCACAGATCGACAGAAAATGATAATTAATATGAAACGGGGCGTCGATAAGGTTAAACACAGAGTCGTAGAATAACTTTTACGCAGTGGTTTGTACAATTATAATGTATGTTTTTTATGCTATTAAAAACATATAGGTATATTTCTTGGGCAGCGGAGGGTGAGCCCACGAGTTGGTCCAAGCGTGATCGTTCTCTCCTGCGTGGCTAAACAATAAATATAATAAAAATAAAATATAAGCGCGGCCCTACCATACAATATATAGTTACAAATATGTGACAAGTATTACGCTTCAGATAAAAACACCAGAAGGGCTAAACTCCAAATACAATATCAACTTAACAAAACATCAAAATGGTTTAAGAAATGGCGTCTAGATAAATACCCAAAAAACAATCGCTGTTGTATTCGACAAGCTAAATACTACCAAAATCCCTAAAATCTTGATCAACGGTAAAATATAAAATCCCATGATTAAAATCAGCCAAATACTTAGGAATCCTTTTCAACCCTTCATTATTCTTTGTCAACCACGTTAATGAAACAATAAAAAAATCAATTAGGCTGAGAGAGATACTCTACACGGTATTAAACAAATGGTCACCTATCTCGACAAAACTGACAATATACAAAATCTACATCAGATCAATAATTATCTACGTTCTGGCGTGGAGACCACTGATATCCACCACAAATTGATCCAATTTCGAAGCCACATAGAACATCGCCCTCAGGAACAACCACCGGCTCTCCCCTTTGCATAGCTAACCACACTCTCGTATCACACCCCTCCAGTACTTCTCCGTAAATAGTACCAAATCCCTCTTCTACAAAGCATCAAACTCGAATTACCACCACCTTTAAAATTTAGGACGTGCAGAATTAACTCCATCAGCCCTTAATAATCCCCGGCCAATTGACTGGACACAATAATGCAAGATAATATGTACATCATCAAATTAAAAAAACGTAAATCTTACAAGGCATCCACCAACTTATCATAGGCAGTTACTTGAAATAAGTTCATAGGCCTCATGCCTTCTCCTCAAACAATGCAATGCAAGTATGGGATGTGGACTACTCGTATTGTCCGCGATCGTTGTGCTGCGGGCTTGGCTAGTTTCCGGGTCGATATCAGCCGTGGTTTGCAGTAGTTGTCCGGTCTCGGTCGTTTCCCGTCGTATGTATAGTTAGGTAAGCTGATTCGTAGTGGCTAGTGTGTTTCTTCGGTTCTTCGAGCTTTTGTTGTGAAGAAGTGTTTGATGTTTATTTGAAGAAGGTTAAAGAGGTTGTATTTCAGTTATGCATTACATCGCATAATAGGAGGAACCTGAAAGTCTTTTTTACGAGTTTTGGTGGGGCTCGGCTCCTAATTCTCGGAGTAGAAAGTGTGGTCATGATTTGTTTTTAACTTATGCTGTTCTCTATAAAAACGTGAGGTTTTAATCTGTAACGTTCTGGAAGGCCAACCGTTAATCCTATTTTATTGAGGTGTGAGAATTTGGAATTTTTGATTTTTTTAAACATTTATTTATTTAAATATTAAACGGGTTTAGAAACAAATTACATACGTGAATTAAATAATACATAGTATTCTTAAAATATATAACTAAATTTAACAGAACGGAAATTTGTAACATTTAGGTTTACCAATGTGTATAGGAATTTAGATTTATAGAAACATGATTTTTAAATGGAAGAATATAAATTGAACTGAACGGATCAATTGTATAAATATTAATAATGTGCATAATTCTTAACAGTGGTATGTTAGTGGCATAATTAGTATTTTGGTATATTATATTGGTTGATTTTAGATTAGGAAGACCTTTTATCATAAAAAATAAAGAGAATATAATCTATAATACGTAGGAATTATTTTTCAACAAATATAATTTTAAGTTTTTACAATTAATAATTAAATTATGAATATTTTGCTTTAAATTTAATTTATTGAAAATATAATTCCTACATATTATCATAGATTATATTCTCTTTATAAATTATGATAATAGATAATTACATCTAAAAATACAAAACCTGATTTTATTATGTTGGGCATGTATTAGACAAAGATTCAGGTACTACGTCATTTTAAGGAAATAAGAACTATGATTTGATTTGTCGATTTTAGATTTTTGCCAAATTTGATGGCCTCTGTTTTATTCGCATTTAGGATTAGCTTCCAATTCTTAAGCAATTATATTATAATATTTATTTGATTTTGAATTTTATTCGTTGCATGTTGTGTACTCATGCTAGAAGCAAAAAAATAGAGTCACAAATAAGTTTATATGTACTCCTGAAATGATTGGTAGGTCGTTTTTGAAAATCGCAAATAAATAGGTGACAGAGATGATCCTTGAGGGACCCCTGCATATATAACTCTTGTTGATGAATTTAGTCCATTTTTGCGTACATAGTATAATCTGTTGGCTAGGTTGAGCGAATGTTTTTTTGCTGCTTATAGAGTGCCAATAACTATAATTAAATATCTTTTTTTTACCAATACAAAATAATATAAAAAGAGAGTTATCCGAATTGCGTGCCAAAAAAAATAGCAATGTTGGTCGTCAACCGAATGGTGTGCGCGTATTTTTGGTGACAGGTTCGAATTTCTCAAATTATAATAAATATAATTTGTATTATTAAATTTAAGTTATATCAATAATAATTCAAAAGTTAGAATAGGCTACCAGTTAAATTCAATAGTAATATGGGTTTTCTCTCAGGAATATGATTAGTCGAAGTACATTCATAAACATTGAAAATTATTTCCGACCGATAACAACCGATCATAATAGAGAAGATAATGGCTGTAGATAAAATTTACTTTATTATACGCTGGAAAGTTTTGAAACTTATGATTTTTTTTAACGTACCTAATTTAACAATTTTTTATTTAAATAAGAATGCATAAAAATATAAACCAAAAACAAAAATATGCACTAAAAATTTACAAATATGCATTAAATATACAAAAGAAAAAAGATAAAAAGTTAAAAATTATAAAATAATAAATTTAAAAAAAAATCACGACACGCAATTCGGCTGGGTCGCGAGAAAACCACGCCACCAATTTAACCTAAATAATGATATTCGCACGCAATTCGGAAACACCGATAAAAATAATAGGCCTAAAGAAATAATTATCAAAAGGAATATTATAAATTATAATAAATATAAAAAATTAAACGAAAAATTCGTATATAGTTAACTGTATTTTACAAATAATAATAAATAATAATAGAAAAAATAATACAAATCACAATAAAATAAATATACCTAGGTATGTGGTATTCGGTAATGAAGGGACGGGAAAAAAGCCACACGTGGGAATCCTTACAAATATATGGTCTTATTTTATAGTAAACAAACAATCGTATAATAGCTAATAAACAAACAAAACAAGAATAAATACAATAAAATAAAGGGTTAGAGATATTTTTACCTTGATAACGGCTTGGGCACATATGTGGTTTTACCAACGCGACTATGCCAAAATCGGTATACCTATGCGATGTGCCAACCGTCCGTTATCATAAAATTGAATAATCAGATTGATAAATTAAACTTGAAGGCAAACGAATCCAACGTAGATAGTAGAAGTACTAACTGTTTGAATAATTGATAGAATAACGTGTAATATATACTGAAGGTGGCAATTACTTTCCAACGATGATTTCATCAAAATATGTCCAAGAATACCACAAACAAGCACACGATAAAATGTAGAATATTGAAATATTTCTCAACTTAAAAGAAGTACCAAAACTATAATGGAATTTACGACTAAGTCATTACTATAAACATAATAATATGTTACTATTGTCTATAATAGACAGTACAACCTAGTTCCTACTTTTATTATGACATCTTATACTAACACTGATGGCTAACAAGTGGTTACCGATACAATTTGTATACCTACAGGCCATAGCACCAGCCAGAGTGATGTTTTTGTTCTCATGTCTACTCATGATGACCATACCGCCGCTAAGATTGACATGCTACGACAAGGCCGAAGACATAATAGCCGTTATCATCATGTTGACTACTTGTCCATATTTTTTGTTCTTCTGCAGGTATAGTAACATAATAATAATAATACATACACTGAGCATGTTGCCTAAATCATATACGCAGTTTAGTGATAAAACAGCGAAGAATTTGATTTTTATTTTGACCCACAGAAATATACATAAATGATAACGTTTCCCTATAATTACACCGAACCGACCCTAACTCTCTCCAAACATAGTTTTAATTTAAGAATAACTATTTTCTCCGATAAAATTAAATGTAAAAATTTTCAAATTTTTTGTTTGGCAAAAACCATCAATAATTATCCTTTTTAAGGACAGTGTTAAATGCAACGAACCACCACTTATATGATAGTAATCTCATTAAATATTATCGATTAGCTTTAGTAGTATTGGCATAACTACTAGTTATGAAAAACGAGCCATCGCTCGTCCCCACCACCGAATGATAAAAACATATAGTTCATACGCAATAGATAAAAGTATATATAATATAGGTATATATATATATATATATATATATATCACAGTAAAAGTACAAATACAGGTAAAACCTAGGATTTATCGGTTATACCTAGGCCTTGACTACAATTTGTACAGTAATTTTGGACTTTTCCAAATTGATATTGGTAAATTCTAGAATATACAAAATTATACAATAAAACTCAGAATGATTATTGTAGTTCGGGATTTTAGAAACGATATAATATAGCAAATCCTAGGACCAATCTTACAACCTGTGTTGACATCGAAATAAAAAAGTTGATACCAAACTCGACCTATTAAGATTATTTGTTTCTGTAACAAATTAAGTCAAATTTTACGAAAGCCCAATATTAATTAATGGGCATTTAAAAAACTTGCCATTCGGTGGTATTATCACGACATTCGAGATGGCTCGTTTTCTATTATATTACGAACATACAAGTCCGCCATTCAGTAATTGTTATCTATCTCTGTAGGCATTACTATTAATCACTCATTTTTTCAGTTTAAAGTTAAAGATACGTAACTATATCTATATATAGTATATATAATATAACAGCTATATGTGTATATAGATAATTAGTATATATAGCCACTGTTTAAACACATACCAAAAGTGATAATTTTTAAAACATACATATTATAAGTGAATTAAACTATATTAACAAAATATGTGATTATCAATTGTAATTGTACTAAAAAAATAAATATTTACATATCATTCTCGCCGACAGGGGTTTCAAGACAGTAGGACCATTCGTAGTCATGATATACAGAATGGTCATGGGAGACTTGCTGAGATTCGTGTCCATTTATATGGTGTTCGTAATGGGATTTTCGCAAGGTGAGTACAGTAAAATCTCTCTATAACGGACCCTCTATTATAAAAGAGAATCATCCTTATAACAAAAAATGTCAATAGTCTCAAATCAAATACGTAGTGATATTCACCTCTCTAAGACGGAATCTCTACTAACCAGAAACGGAAACATTTTCCAATTAGTAAAAAAATCTGTATGACGCCATGACGGAAAATAAAACTATTTAAATATGAAGTTTTAAATTACATATTTGGAAATAACGTAATCTAATAGCATCGTTTGGTTGGTCACAATTGTCATATTGACTTATTAACCTTAATTAGAAAAGATCAAATATGTACCTAGCAAAGTTTTGTTTATTGAAAATGTGAACTGTTCAATCGTTTTACATATTGGCTGATTGACATGTAGTGCTCGCATCTATTTTTCGTTGTGATTTCGTTTGTTTTCGTACTTTGACTTAGCGTGTTGTAATATCCGTTGTTATGTTTTCTTCCTCCGATAACGAAAATTTCTTTCCATACCTAAAACCTAATTTTTCCCGTGACTTGACAAACGTTACATTTGGAAAATCAGTAAATGTACGGCCAATTATGAGATCATACTTTTCTGTACGTTATCATCAACAACCACTGAAGTCAGTGACTCACATACATTGTCGATGGTTAATGTTTCCGGGATTTCATTAAGACTCGTAATACTCTGTTTTCCTCCATATCCCCATAATTGAATGAGTTTTGATGATACCGTAAACCCGTATTTGCCTACAATACTACTCTTGATAAATACTGCACTACCTGTGTTGATGAGAGCCATTATCGCAACTGGATTATTACTGATAATAATTTGTTTCACATATGCCTAGACTTGAGCTCACTACAGAGTTGTATGATACGCTAGTTTCTAGCCGTGTCTCGGTTCACTTTTGTACTCGACGTAGCAATGGACAATTCTTAGATATATGACCATTTTTTTTGACAATTATAACATAATGTTCCTCGTGGTTTATCATACCGGATAGTATGGTCTGTAATAGTACGTTGTTATGAGGATGATTATACACTAAAAATTAAAAAAATATATATGTACCTACATACAATAAAACTCGGATTCAAATTATATAATATAAAATTACGTTAGTATTTTGTACATATTGAAAACCATCAAATATGTGCTTAAAAACAATTTTAAATAAAAATTGAAAAATATGATTTAGTTGATAAAATTTTGATATTTTTAATATAAACATGATAAATGAATTTCCATCTAAGAATGAATACAATAGGATTAAAAATAAACATATCTTTATACGTAGATTGTATGCTCATTGATTTTGGTACCAAATTAAAAGGGAGAACTTTATCTGTATTTTTTCAGAGGTTTTTTTTTAATACTTGTTATAGATTTTTAATAATTGATCATTAAAAATGTCAAAATTGTACAATGTTTTATAAATATATAATATTAAAATCAAACGAAAATTACTTAAACAGAAGTACAAACATTCACAAAGTTCTCTTTTTATAGATATTAAAACAATTGTTGTTCGGTCATTCTACCCTTTACATTTTATAATCTTCAAGGTTTTTAACAAAGAAACGTTAAAGGTATACAATATTTTATTTTATAATAGCTGTATATTAAAACATTTTTTACTATTAGTTTCAGAAATAATGTCCTTCAAATAATGGACCGAGGTTGTAATACACAGTTGTAAATAGAATTATAAAAATTTGCATCATAACTCTACTAAAAAATTCTTACTAACTATTTCCTCTTACTGATCTATCAAAATTTTGATGATTTTTTTGTACCATAAAAAATAAAAGCAATAGTAAATAAATTACTCGTCAGATCTTCATAAATACAATTTATTTTACCAGCTTATTTACTTTCGCTTATACGAATCATCAATGATATATTTTCATAAAAAAATATCATAAAATAGTCGATAAATATTCAAGATTTTTACTATTTTAGATAGTATGTGCGTATATAGTATATGCGTAGAACTATTTTAGATAGCAGAATAAGGTTTAATAATAATAAATTATAAAATAAATTCTTTTAACATATAATTTTGTAAATGACTATTGAAAATTATTTTTTCTATTTTGAAATTGAAAGTAATTTTTTTAGTAAAATTTTAATATTTGTAATTTGTAAGGCATTTTATATATTAGCATAATAAATTAATTTTAAATTCGTTCTATTCCTAACACTATTAATAACCGTTAAAATTATTGTGTATAATATATAGTGCTTTGTAATATATATAATCAATTTTCCGCAGCTTATTATGTGATTTTTTTGTCTTTCGACAACCCGCTGACACCAGAAGGTATTGACGATTCCGTTCTAAACCCGATGCCCACGCCAACCGAGTCAATCATGGCGATGTTTCTCATGTCTGTCAACACGTTCACAGATTACTACACAGCCTTTGACAAGACCAGTCACACGTTAGTCGCAAAGGTATATTACTTTTATATGTTAAAAAATACTTATATTTTTGTTTAACTATTGAAAAATTTTAAATTAATGAAAATAAAACCCCTTAACTTGGTTAAATATCTTAAATTTACAGTTAAATATTTCGAATTTGTATCATTAAAAATATAAAAGCATTACAATTTATTTTTAATTAAATACATTTTTTAATATTTTTAATTTTGATCACATCGTATTAATACGAGTATATACGTATGTCCAATATAAGTAGGTACAGACAATACACATATGTATATTGTTTTTTTCACTAAATTTCAAAAATACTTCACAATTACTATTTTGGTGAAATATACAAACTGAAAAAACGACATTTTTAACAAAAATAACTTTAAGTGCTACATTAAATTATCATAATATTATATAAAACATAAAATTGTCGAGTAAATAAATTTAAAAATAGTAATTTTTTTTTCTTTTTTTTTTCTTTTACTGGATTATTTTGTTTTATAAAAATATTATAGTTCGGAGCACGATAAAAAATCACTACCTAAAAAAACACATGGGTACTATTAAAATCAATAAATCAATCAACTATTAAAAAAAAAAAAATATATATATATATTGACATAGATAATATAATGTTTTATAATAATCGATTCTAATAATTGTGTTTTACTTATTAAGGTACGGTTACCTTGAGCCATCGCAAACGCGAACCTCGATCTTCGACCATGCGACTACATGTAAATTAAATATAGTCGGTTTCTTTTAAGCGAACGCGATCGGCGATTACCAAAGGTGTATGTGAACATAATTGAAGATATGTATGAAGAGGCGAGTACAAGAGTGAGAAGTCTGTGTGGACAAACTGAGGATTTTAGGGTTAGAGTAGGGGAACATCAGGGTTCAGCTTTGAGTCCTTACTTATTTTCCCTGGTAATGGATGAGAGATAACAAAGGATATACAGGGGGAGGTACCATGGTGCATGTTGTTTGCAGATGATATAATACTGATAGGAGAAAGTCCTGAGGAAGTGAATGGTAGACTTGAAGAGTGGAGGGAAGCTCTGGAAAGTAAAGGACTAAGGATTAGTAGGAGTAAAACAGAATAT
>JAIPRL010001878.1:0-21520 GCA_025469235.1 Pemphigus obesinymphae
AGATGTGATTTCTTTAAACATATCTATAAAATAAGGGGTTAATAATGTATTAAAAATAATCATATATTATATATATCTAACAAATCTATAATCGTGATTTTATTTTCCCGCTCTAAAATTATTATAAGCTACACAGTTAGGAGCGCTAGTAGTCCCCAGGTTTTTGTCTAATTCGATAAGAACATTTGCCGGTCACATATTATCTTACGCTCGGTCACGATTTAAGATATATTTTATATATTAAGATATATCTTAAATCGTGGTCGTCGCGCAACCATACTAGTATCTATAGCCGTGATAATACTCGTATAATCAATGCTTATTATTGTAGAAGTTTATAGCTAACTGCTAGATGTCTCTGCAGTTGAAAAGGTTTTTGTAATTTTTTGATAAGAACATTTTCTGGTCAGGAAATCATCAGCAAGCTCTCGTCGCGCAACCATAGTATCTACTATCTATAGCCGTGCTATTATGATTTATGACTACTATACAATCACGAATTATAAAAATGTTATAATTTTTTCACTTTTTTATATACAAATTTTTAAATATCAACGTTGTTTTAAAAATTGTCTTCTTCTCCTTGACCTTCTCTCCCAACTATTTAGGGTCGGCAACCTTAGTTCTATACACTTCCACTTTACTCTTTACCTCCCACATCTTCTGCATTTATCCCTATCTTCCTCGTATAACTGGACATCACCTTCCTCACCGCCTCTTTCCATCAATATACAATTCCTTTACTAATCTTACTACCTCAGTCTCTTCCCTATACATTCACGACCCATCTAAATCTTATTCTTCCTTGTTTTGTCAACAATTTGAAACTAATCCTACACTACCTATTATATACCTAGGTACTTATTTATCCTCTTTAGTGGTATAAATATTTTGGATGGCATAAAATTGTTGAAAGTATAATACAAATTCTTAATATCTTAGTTAGTGTATGGCATGTACAATTACTGTTAAAATAATATCTAGAATACTTTATTGCAATTCAAAAAAATACAATATTACAAAATATAAATTTAAATACAAATATTATATTAATTATATCTGTGGTTATTGAAAATTATTTATTTATTATAGGTACCATTGGTTATAATGTGATTATACCCATTATAATATTATTATGAGAAATTGATAACAAAATACTGAAATACTGAATTACCATTATTTTGTAGTATTATAAAACTTTAAAACGATAATTTGTCTTTTTTTCCTTGGATTTTTTTTTCCTATTACCAGCGTGCGTGTACATATTATTTATAAACTAATAAAGTTGTTTTTGTCTCGAATGAAAATCTACACCGTTTGATATTGAAACCAAATTTTGAACCTACATTCTCCTCGCTCTTGATCATGTCCTAGACGAGTTATTTTTCGAAATTCGATCTTTAAAGGGGAGGGGGAAGTGGGAAAAGGTTTATAAAAAACTTTTTATTATACGACCAACAAAAAATCTACCGGAAATGATATTCTATAAAAGAAAATATATACGAGCCGAACAACTCAGTAATTGTTTAACACTGAAGATGAAAACATTATATTTTTCGAAATACTTATTTGTTAAATAAAAACAAATTATTTTGTAGAAATTGGGGTTTTATTTATATCAATATTACTATTATTACCTACTCACAGGCTAATCTTTATAGTTTATATAGATTCTATATATTTGTAGCCCCTACCCGATTTGACTTTGAGTTATATGTTTGTTATCCGCTTCTAGACAAAATCCAAAGTACTTTTAGAGACAGTTTTTCTATTTTTCCAGTAGTTTTCTTAGGCAAAAAAGAAAACTAATGAAAATATATATTATGCCGAAATTCGCTCTTAATTGTTATTAACATTTAAAACACGGAAAATACATTCCTAGATTTCCTATAGACTCCATTTATCTGAAAAAATGAAAATACCTATTATAGATTGACCTGTCCTATATATATATGGTTGTAAAATCAATACATTCCTTTCCTTTCTACACTCAGAATCCAAAATTGAAATTTTTAGAAAATCGTCAAAAAGGGCCAAATTTTAAAATTAATAATGAACCGAAGTTTTTTTTCGTGGACTATACTCAACACAATATTGCATGCTCTATATTTCAGTCCAAAATCATTTTTTTAATAAAACATGAGGTTTTTTTTTAGTTATTTGCAAAAAACTGAAAAATTTCACTTTTTAAATACCTAATTTTAAATTTGGTGGCCAACATCGACCTAGGTGGAAGGGGAAAATGTAACATATTCATATTAGATAGTTTATTTTTATTTAATTTTGCTAGCCTATATGTACATAGATAAATTTTATTAGCCACTATCAGTAGATAGATGGGTATGCCCGTTTTTAGTATTTTGCCACTTCAATTTAAATCAAGTTTGGCATCACTATATTGAGACATCGACAGCATATATTCTTAGACAGACTAAAATCAACTGACCATTAATTCACAATAAATAATTTGTGATAAATGTATACTGTTCTGTAAAATTTGTTTAATACTTAATAATATAAGATAGATGATTAAAATTTGAACAAAATTAAACACACAAATATGCAGAATGTAAAAACACCTGTATTATATAATTATTCTCATATATCATAACAAATTATAATTTTATTAAGTTTCAAATTATTATTAATAAACTAAAAAATAAAAATTGGCCAATTTGTATACACAAACAAAAGTCCACTTATGACCACTTGATATTTCTTGAAAATAATAAATACAATATTACAATTATAATGAAAAAAAAAAAATAAGATAAAAACAATCAGTGTTATAAATTATTCTGTTTTTAAACTATGTTTAACAACCTTAATGCGCACAATTTTACATAATTATACATTAAAAAATATATAATATATTATATTATACATATATATTATGTATACATATAAATAATTATTTATCTTTTATTATAAATTATGTGAAGTAACATTTTGTGAACTAAATTTATGATAATACTGAATTCTAAAATGCTAAGGTAGAAAGAAAAACAAATTAAATAATAAAAATATAATTAATTAATAATAAAATATTTTTTTTTCAAATTGCAATATTTTATTTTTATTATTATTATAATTTATAACTATCAATTATTTTCTTTAACATACTATATTTAGTATCATACAAGGTTTTGTACAAAATTTTTGTCGATTATGTACAATTTGATTAGGTACTTTAAATGTTATTTTATGTACATGAACGAAAAAATATAAATATGGTATTTTGGTAGCAAAATCATCAGCCAATAGGCACTGCATTCAAAATACTTGTATCAAAACAAAAATAATAATATAATATAATATGTAAAAATGAAGTCCCTAAGTTTTTAATCTTAAATATTATTCTCAACACTAATAAGACATTTTTTGAGCGTTTCGAACAAGTTTTGTTTGTTAAATGTAGTTAACATAAAAATAATAAAGTCAAATCAATTGAGACTATACACTTACAGTCTATAATTTCTTTACTATATTATGGTTTAAACATAGAAAAAAAAATAACTGAATTAAATCTAAAAAACAAGTTATTTAAAAAAAAAAAAAAAAAAAACGTCTATGTCATTACATATAAAACAAACAAACAAAAAAAAAAACTAACATTATTCCGAATGTTAAATTCATTCGTACAATGAATTATTTACACGGAAGGCACACATTTTGCTCTTATTTACACACATGTACATACTCTAAATACATAGGATGAACGGACAGAAGATCTGAAGATAATATTTTCGGCTATATGGTGATCACGATCATTATGGTGCCAATGTTTGTTCGAATGCTGCCATCAAATCACTCTGGCGATTCATATCAATCTGATTTACCATCTAAATAATAAAAAAATCAATTTTAATTAATTTTAATCAAACATAGTTAAAAGGATTAGAAAAAAACATTTTTGGAGCTTATGTAGTTGTCGATGATGAAACTATGGTGCAATTAAAATTTGGTGGTAGGACCAGTTTAATTAAAAGTTATGGTGATTTAAAATTAGATGATTTTACGCCGTTTTACTTATATATCTAATCGTACATATTATATAGTGTACGTCCTACTCCATGTGTCTAATGGTAAAATACAACAATATGGAGCAAACGGATTTCGATTCAATATTGTTGAAATAGACTTATTTTGGCTTTTTTTCAGATTTTTAATAAATAAATTGAATTTTTTTACCAAGGTTACCACTTACTACCCAAATCATGAATTAAATTATTTTTTGGTAGCTATTTAAGTTGAAACAACTTTTTTCTTTAGTAAGTAGTTCTCTGACAAGGTGTTTCACAGCAAATCGGGGGATATTTAATTTGTGACAATTAGACCGGAATTAGTCAGTGGTTTGAAATATAATCTGGGTGAGTATTGCTCCAAAAGTCCAAACAATACTACCACCAAAAATACTTATATTTTAAGAAAACGTGATACCCGTATTTGTTGTCTCTGTCTAACCCACCCCAACTAATAATACACAAAATTTACATTAGCATTTGTATCACAATTTTGTATAGCGATGTAACTATTTTAAAAACTCATTAATTAGAATAAACATATATTTTTTTTAAATTAAAACAAAGCAATCGTTTATTAATATTCAGAAGATCTAAGTATGTTTTAAGATTGGACAAATACGAATGCCACTACAATTTGACAGATGGGATTTAAAAAATCACCAAAACAGGTGCAGAAATGTCCAAGTTATTATGGCTTCGCACATTAGCAATTTATAATTAGAAGTTTTAGTTTTGTACGAGTTTTAAAAAAAGAAATTATCCATACATGTATACATACACCTATTTGGACTATTCAGTAATATAATTGGTATAATTTATATTAAACTATTTGATAATTTATCAAACTATACAATAATTTTTGTCAAAAAATTAACATTCGGTAATGTAAAACTATTCGAATAATCTATTCAATAGTTTATAACGATTATCATGAGAAATAAAAATCTAACAATTTAAAAATATTTAAGTACATTTTAAAATTAATCTGAAAACAACCCCATACTTGTATAACTTTTTATTGTTGTATGTAATCACAAAATTATAAAACATTGAAAAGTCGAATTTACAATCTGTAAACAGATTTGAATGTGTGTTGGCCTGTCGTCTTCTAGGGATCGATCGAGGTATTTTCCTTCCTTTATTATTACAGATTAAAATGTTTTTCACAATGTTTAAAAATTGCAATTTTTAATGATAAATAACAACGCTAAAAAAAAATATATAATAATAAACGCCTCGATCGACAGAAGATAAACTGATGAATTCAAAACAGTTTCAAAGTCCCCACAGTTTTATCAAGGTTTTAGGTCGATTTTTCATTGGTGTTGTGGCCTCTTAAAATAGCAAATTTATAAATATAACTTAATAACCCAAGTTTTAAAAATAAAACTTACAGCTTCTCGCCGTCTCCTTTCTTGTTCTCGTAATCTCTGCCTTTCACGTCCCTCAGCACCGCGGTCTTGACTGGGACTTGAACTATCGTCAGTATTACTAGAAGCTTTCACCTCATCTAAACGAGACGATTGTTGTTCGGCAACAATTTTTCTAAACATTACAATACAATGTTTAAATAAATCTTAAAATATAAATAAGTGACAAAAATTACCTGGCTTTTTCAAGTGCTTCTTCTTCTTCTTTTTCTCTCCTTTTTTCATTTTCAATACGGATACGTTCTTTCTCTGCTTGTTCCTTCTGATGACGCCTCATTTCTTGTTGTTCAATTAAAGCACGTTGCTAAAAATATATAATTATGAATAACATAAAAATACAGAAAATGGATGTATGGGTCATTTCATATTTGTGTTTCCATGGTTAATTAACAATTCAAAGATATGATTGTAGATGTATTATTATGGGACAACCACAACTACCACATTTCTGTTTCTGCCTATCCATTTATATACTACATACTGAATATAATTTTGTAATTTCTTATATCAGAGTAAATTGACCTATTATCAAATTTAAAGATGAAACCAATATATATACATCTACCATCATTAATTATTTATTTTGCAATGTATTTTTTTCTTCTAAAATTTTAAAATTAGAAAAAACAGTTGGGCATTGACAATGTTCTTATATCTTTAAATGTAATCCTTTTACTGCTGAATTAATTTGCTTTTAAAGTATGTGCTGTGCTGAACAAATTTTTAATTTTTATATCATTTTAAATTTCTCATTTAAAAATACTTAATAAACATGCAAATTGAGAAAAAAAATTTTACAATAAAAATTAATTTTCAATTTTTTTTTCAAGTTATCTAGTTTTTGCGAACCAGTGGTTTCCAAATCTTGCACATATCCATATAATAACATATAAATCCATATACAAACCGTACATATATTTCAACAACAACAAAATATTAAAAAAAAAAAAGTGTAAAAACCGCATTGTCACAACTCACAATCAAAAACATTCCTGTTAAAATCATTATGTAAAAATAACATAAACCAATTATCTTGCCAGGATGTAATATCATAATTATGTTTTGGTAACCACTGGAAATGACAAAATACATATTTACTTGTAACGTCATTGGAATTGAACAAAATCAAATTTTTTTCCCCGATTGATTTGATATGCGATAGTAGCACTCAAAGGGTTAATATTATATTATTAGAAATATATATATAAGCTAATATTTTTCATTAGATAGATATTAGAGAAGTATGGATAAAAGAAGAGGAAGTTGTATATGGTACTAATTGACTTAGAGAATATCTCTAGCTTATGATAGTATTCCTAGAAAAATCTTAAAGTGGGCATTAATGAAGAAAGGATTACCAAATGTGTATGTGGACCTAATTGAAGACATGTATGAAAGGGCAAATATAAGTGAGGAGTCTATGTGGAGTAACTGAGGATTTTAAGGTCAGAGTGTAAGTGCACCACCAGGGTTCGGATTTGAGTCCTTGCTTATTTTTCCTATTAATGGATGAAATAACGAAGAATAAACAGAATGAGGTGCCCATGGTACATGCTATTTGCAGATTATATATTATATAGATATAGTGTTTATTGCTTGAGGAAATGAACAGCGAACTGGAAGAATGAAGAGATCTTGAGAGAAAAGGATTAAGGATTAGTTGAGATAATACAATATATTATGTGTGATTTTGGTGAAAAGAACAGAGCAAATATAGAAAGGAAATCAATGAAGTAAGTGGGGATATAGTGGGTGAGGTTGAGAATTAAAGTATTTAGGATCAGTTCTACAGAAAAATAGTGGTTTTCAGGAAGATATCAAACACAGGATAAAATGTGAATGAAGTGGAGAGAAGCACCAGGTGTTTTGTGACAAAAAAATCTTGTATTAAGTTAAAAGGTAATTTTATAAGACAGTGGTAAGACATGCAATGATGTATGGAACAGAATGTTAGGCTTTTTTTATGAAACATATTAAGTACACCATATAATTTTATTTTTAATACCATCAATAAATTATTTGAAAAGAAAAATAATAGGGATAATAAACTAAAATGTTTTAGAGACCTAAAAGTAAGACAATATTGCATAACATTATTTTAAAATAACGAAACAAGTTGAAAGAAATTCAAAAGGTAGAAATTGAGATTTTTTAAAAAAAAAGTAGAAAAACTAATTTATTATTACTCAAATATTTTTTTTTTTCTATAAAATTGTAATGTTATGTGAATCAAATAAAACTTAAAGCTAAAATATTTATGCATAGTTGAATCATGCAGGGTAGAGAATAGGGACAGAAGTAGGTCATACATTTTAATTTAATTTTTATGGGGAGGGGGCGCAAGTAGTATTATTAATAAGAATTTGGGACAAAAGTAGTGTGCACCTGTAATTTTTAGTGAGATTTTGAACACTATTTAGTGACATCTCATCACATCTGACAACACCGATGATAGTTATAAATGCTAATGTTAATATTACTGGTTAATTAGATATGGTATTCTGTAGTCTTATGTTGTTCAATTTTAATTGTTATTATACCAAGTACTTAGTGTTAATCATGTAGACATCAAACACATGCTTATGAGTATTAGGATAACTTAATTTTTTTCCCAGGTTACCCAAATTTATGATGTACATACCTTTTTAGCATTTTCCTTGGCTTGCTTTTTAAATTGCTGAAACGAATCAGCTGTAGAAGGTTTAATTGTAGCTCCAGCTGCTGGATTATTTGCGTCTGTCGCAGCTTGTTGTGCTAATGAACTCCAAACACTTGTAGCGGCATTCACAACTCTTTGATCAGATAGCTGTTATTAAAAAAAAAAAACTATTATTTAATTTGCATATAATAAAGTTATATAAATATACAAATTAATATAAATTAAATAGGCAGAAGAAAGAGCAAGTCATACTAGTATATTTGATATACATTTGTCACTAAACTAATAGGTATTAGATACTCACTAAATTAATTATCATTAATAATTATTGGTCATAATATATGAAATAGGTGATGCAGATAATAACTTTTCACTACATAAAAAGGAGGGAGAATTAATTTTATAAAGTAATGAAATTTACAGTATGATCAAATATTTTTGAGGAGATAATAGATATGTCCAGAAGATAATATAAAAGAAAAAACACAGTTTAAAAAATACCAAAAAAAAATATGAGATGAGACTATGACAAAAATAAAAGTATATGTAAAGCAGGAAAAAGTATAGTGGGTAGGGCTAAATTAGGAAAATATAATAAGTTATATGAGAGATTTAGAACAAAATAAGGGGAGGGGGAGAATGTACAAGCTGGCTAAAGGAAGAGGTATCTAATTTTCAAAATGTATGATGCATAAAAGATGAGGATAAGAGTGTTAACTTTAACAAAGAACAAGGAAAAAATTATATATACGAAAGAATAATTCAAAGTATTATTAAATGAGGAATTTCTAAAAGAGGCAATAGAGTGGATTTATTTAATAAGAGAAGAAAGTGTGGAGTACAATTAGAAAATTTAAAAATAAGAGTGATAGAAACGGATTGAATGCCAGTAGAAGTATGGAAAGTATAAGAAGTATAGGATAGCTGAAAAAATTCTTTAATAAAGTATTAGTTGAAAGAAAAATTCAGAAAGCCTGGAGGAAAAGCAATGTGGTGCTAATATTTAAGGATGAAGGAGATATAGGAATATGGGAAATATGGAGGGATAAAATTGATCAAGTCACAATATTAAAATTTAAGAAAAGATAATAGCCAAATTTGATTATAAATTTGTTACAAGTTTATTCCTAGGTCAACAATGGAACCAATATTTTATAAAAGACAGATATTAGAAAAGTATAGAGAAAATAAGAGGAAATTGTGTATGGTATTTATTGGCCTAAAGCGTAAATAACAGGGTTCCTAGAGATCTTGATTGATAATGATGAAAGGATTATCAAAGGTGTATGTGAATTTAATTGAGAACATGTTTGAAGGGGCAGGTACAAGAGTGAGGATTTTGTTTAGAGAAACTGATGACTTTAGTATCAGAGTAGGAATACACAAAGATTTGGCTTTAAGTCCTTACAAAGGATATTATAGGGTGAGGTACCGTGGTGCATGCTGTTTGCAGATGATAGTAGGAGTCTTAAGGGAATAATGGTAGACTTGAGAGTGGGGGGAAGCTCTTAAAGGTAAATGGTTAAGAATCAGTAGGGATAAAACAAAATATATGGACTATGATTTTGGAGAAAGGGAACATAGAGCGAATACAAAAAGGCAAGTTGAGTGAGGATGAAGTAGATGAGGTTGAAAAGTTCAAATATTTTTAAAAACAGGTTTACAGATGTTTTTGAATATTTGGTTTTATGGTCCTCATTTCCGTAATGACTACAATAGTAGACAAAATGAGAAAATAGATACAAGATGGATCAGGTTCAGAAGAGAAGAAACAGAAGGTTAGATGTAATAGTATAATAGGCGGATATAAGTGAGTAGGATGTAGGAGATCGAATTAAATGGTAGTACAGAACTAGGGTAGCTAACTCTAAATAATTAAGAAAGAGGCCAAAGAAAAGATCAAATATTTTTCTAATAAATCAGTAATGAGATATTTAGTATAGATATCACTTTCTTAAAACCTGAAGTATCGGTTAAAAATATTGTTTAATATTAGGTTCTAAACAAATGCAGAGCATATTATTTATTATTTATATATTTACCATCAGGTCTGTTCAAAAAGTACCTATCTAAAAGGCTAATCTAGAGATGACATCGCTTTAAACTAAAAATATATACTCCACGTATTAGTTAATATTTTAAACAAAAAATGAAGCCACTATATTATCTCAGTTTAGTTTAATATTACACATAGTTAAATCGAGAAAATATGATTCGTTTGGCATTTTTGAAACGCCAACGTCTGAAATTAATGAACAACAATCACTGAACAAATCTGGCAGCAACCCTTCTCATATCTAAATGTTCTCTAAAAATTTTATGACGAAAACCCAACTGAGATTCGTACCTCATCATCTGCCACCTTGCTAATAATTAATCTATGGTAATTTCACGCTCTTCAAAAAATTTAACCACAATATTGTTTCTGGATGTCAATGGTTTTCCAGAATGTGAATCATATTGACTGCGGACAATCTTTGAAACGCTTAAATCAGTAGAAAGTCTTTAAATGAGATGAAAAAATATCCCCAAAAGCAGTTTTGATTATTTTGTATGTTTCCATTGCATTTTTACCCAGTTTCCAAAAAACCTTAGAACATACACATTGATCATTAATTTCAGACATGTCAAAAACGCTTAACAAAACAAACTGACTTGATTTAACTATGTATAATATTAAATAGAGATAAGATAGCTTAAAGTTTTGTTTGAAATATTCAACATGTGGGTAATATATCTATTTATAGTTTAAAGCAACATCATGTCTAGATTAGCTGTAACAACATTAGTCCCAGTACTTTTTGAACAGACCTTGTATATGTATATAAACAAGAAAAATTACTACAGTACAGCTAACAAAATTGTGTGGATTAGTGTGCAGAGTGGCGATATTTCGTTAAAACAGTAACTCAATTTGTGCTGCCATGTTGCACCATCCCACATATTCCAGAAATTTAATATTTATTTAGGGTAGGCACTTATTTATATTATTCATTTTGAATTTATGAAATCAAATTTTTAAAAATTAGTAATAACGTACATTTACTGAAGATTTTTTAAATTTATTTGTTTATATGAAATATATGAGTTTAAAGAATTATACGAGTACATCACCAGTAACACAATATAAAGGCTTACATGCAATAATATACAAACAAACTAACATGCATTTATACAATAAGTTTTGATTCACTTATAAAATATTTGTTAAATTTCGAGGTAAAGGTAAATATAAAATAAATATAAATATACATCACAATCCATAAGGATTTACTTATTGTAACATTTTTAGATTAATAACAAAAGATTTTTTAATTCTGTTTTTTTTTTTTTAATTAATAAGTCTAGTAAAAAAAAAAAAAAAAAACATTTTATTTTTATTATTGTATATAATTGTAAAATCTCTAATTCAAAGAAATTAATTTTTTGAATACTTTGATAGGTCAACTTTTAAAAATTCACCAAGATTATTATCACTATATAAAAATGTAAACAATATTTTAACACAGCTACCTAATTATTTGAAGAAAACAGAATTTAAAAATCTTTAAATATTTACCTAAAAGATAAAAAGAGTAGTAAATCCTCAGTTAACACTATATATATATATATATACCTAGTTAGGTACACATTTACTTTAATAATGTAAAATAATAGGAGTACCAGTTTAAATATATAAAAGTAGTTATATTTAAAAGAACAAATATTTTACTCGTAAACAAAATTACAAAATGTATTACATAAAAACAATTCACTTATACTCTGTCCAGCAAGATAACCAATTTTTTTGTATGTACATTAACTATAGTAACCAGCCAGACCTCAATTAATAATGTTCGTCTGAATTCAGTGAAATAAAAATATTGATGTAAGATGTATTATTTAATTTTGAAATAACTATAGATAAATAAGTTTATAAGTTTACTAATTATTGGAAAGCATTAGTAGTGTACCATGCTAAATAGGCAGTTTGCAGTGTGGAGAGGATGCAAAAAACCTGTTTGAGCCAACTTGCGGTGCATTGTCTTGCTGGACTGAGTATAGATTGGTAATAAGACAATAATAATATGCAAAAAAGAAAAAGTTAATTTTTCAAGCAAAACATGTGATAATTACATCTGCTGTGTCATAAGAAGGCCCAATATTAGGATCCCATGGGACAGGAAAAGAGTGTAGATGGTGATGGTGGTGACGTAATGGTCCCATAAATGACGCTGGAACCTGAGGGGAGGAATCTAAATTGAACTGTGAAAATACCTGAACCCCAAATAGTGTTAAGGTTAATAATGTTAAATATTCGTATATATTTGAGATATTTTTACTGCATTACTGTCACTAATAAACTATTTACCTTAATTATTATCACAATAATATATTTTAAACTTGTTAAGTAATAACAAATAAATCTTAAAATGAATAAAGTATTAATAAATATTGAAAAAATCATTATCACTTCATCATAGTTACATTTGCATTTGATGTCTTTTTCCATCTAATAGGCAATATAACAAAAATGCTATGTAGAATATAAATTGCAGTGTTTTAATTAAATTTAGAGTTAAAACACCTATTACTAAATTTAAAGAGAAGATTATTTTCAAAGTCATCTTTATATCTTTTGTAATTTTCTGAAAAAGATGATATAGCTAATTAAAATATAAAAACGTTATATCTGAAAATTCCTCCCTTTTAATTTGATAAAAAGTGTTTAAATTCTAAATTTAACCGAAGTCACAATTTAAATTCTATATAGCGTAATTTTCCTATATTGCCAATTATTAAGTAGATAAAGACATCAACAAAATAACTATAACGTGTAATGAACAAAAAAAAAATACAATCCATCCCCCTTAACTCTTTCAGTGATATTTAGATATAGGTTTAGTATTTTTTAATTTTTACAACATATTACTTAGTTAAAAAATGTAGGTTTTTTTGCAACAGTAATGGAACCAAAATATCTAACGATATACATACTACCTAATATAAAATAAATCAAGATAAAAATGATCAAGACATTATTCTATTAGACTGTAAATAATTATAAACAAATATAAACAAAATTATAAACGTTTAAGTATTGATAAATCAGTATTAATAACCCATATCCTTAATAGGTTGAAAATAATAATTTGATATGTACAAAATATTAGTATTTAATTAATTATTAACAGTTTAATCTTTAAAACAAATACAAATTTTACCATTTTAGCAAAATACATATCATTATTGTTAAATGTGATGTATAATATTATACTATACATAATTTAAAAGTAAAGTGCAAAGTGTTATAATATAGTAATAGTGTTAACATTATTAAAATTAAATTATTTTTATAAAAAATTACCTGATTAGTATTTTGAATAACTGGAGTAATTGGCGATGGCCGAACTTTATTATCTATTGGGGGTTGAACCATTAATGGTGGTGCAGCTGAATGATGAACAGCAGCAACAGAATTCATAACTGGTGCTATATCAACATGCTGTACTGAAAGTCCTATAAATTTAAAAATGTAAATAAGTAATTATAATTATAATTAATATGAATAATTCATATCTATAAAAGTATATAAACTAATCTAATCAAAATTACCGTCATTAACTAAGGTATTGTGTATGTTAGATGTTGGTACAACAGTATGTGCAGCTTGTTTGTCAGGGACACGTAATGAATTATTATTGGTAGGTTGACTACTAGGAGGTGTAAGAGGATCAAACACTGATGCCATCGTTGAAAGTACTGTATTATCATTATGCATATTCCCATGAGATACCATAGGTTGTGAGTTACTGCTCACTGGAAGTCCAGGTTCTGGTTTAATTTCAATTGACTGTAATAAAACTCCATTAGATGTTATATCTTGAGTCATTGATGAATTATTTGAGTCTCCATCTAAAATATTAAAAATAAGATTATTATTTATTAGTATTATTTTTAACATA
Source organism: Pemphigus obesinymphae (assembly GCA_025469235.1). Taxonomy (NCBI): domain Eukaryota; kingdom Metazoa; phylum Arthropoda; class Insecta; order Hemiptera; family Aphididae; genus Pemphigus; species Pemphigus obesinymphae. The sequence continues at coordinate 14,060 of JAIPRL010001878.1, forward strand.
AAAATCAAATATTAATAAAATTAACAATAAAATATTTTTTCAATATAATTACTAGATATGTTTCCATTTGTTATAGGAAGACTAGGGGCTGTAGAAACAACTGGTGTTGGTTTAGATGTAATAGGAGGATTAGTCTTGGTCGTGTTCATAGCTATTGAATTTGTTACTACTGGTGGTTTTTTTGATGGAACATCTAAAAATATAAAACAATATTATATATTGAGACTAAACAATAACAAAAAAATTTAAACTGAAAGTAAATCTAAATATGTATAAAAAAAAAAGAGGTATTCTAATAATTGAGTAGATAAGCTTATAAAGCAAAATGTAAAGATTATGATTATGCAGCATTTGATAAATAATTGATTAAATTATTAATTGATAATAAAAGTTCATGCAAAATATATAAAGCATTGTACTGTATAATATACAAAGTGTACTAACTAATCTTATGTTATGATGTGCAGCTTTTTAATTATTACGAAATAATAAATGATAATTTTATGTTTCTTAATTTTTTTATAAACTATTTGTTAATATAAATTTAAAATATTTAATCACTTGTATCCTGCCACTACTTATTTAAATGGAATTAATTTTTTTTTTTTTTTTTGTAAAACCTGATAGTACTTTATTTTTAAATATTTTGGCGATAAAATCATTGATTTTGATTCATTACTTTGTAATATACTACAACGTTTAGTAAATTAACATGACATATATACAAGATAAGGTATGTTGATCACCAAGTTTTGTCTACAATATTAAATATATCTGAATTTGTATATTTCATATGTGCACTATGTTAATTTAAAAAACTGAAGACATTTAACTAAAAAAATAATAATAAGAATTTAGTTAAATTGAATCTAATATAAAAATTAAAAATAATATAATATACAAAACATTCTGAAATATTTACAATATTAATCATAATATTTATTGATCACTGATACATAATGCATGTTTTATCAAAATATCAGTATAAATTTGTCCAAATAAAGAAAAATACCCTAGGCACATCACTAGGTAGTAGGACTGCAGTGTTTTAAAAAATTTTTTTTTACATATTATGTTAATACCCTTAAAAATAAAGAAAACATGTTTTTATATTTTCTTATAATGCCCATTTATCATTCAATAATAATTCAAAAAGCACCATGTACAATAACATAAGATAGATACACCCTATATATTATATATTAATTACTTGCATAAATAAAAAAATCCAAGAGTTAAAAATTGAAAAAAAAAAAAAAAAAAAGTAAAAACAATATACTTCCCAATATATTCAAGTCTAAAAAATCAACTAAATGTTATATAATATAATCAATAAATATTATCAAATTTATATAACTATAATAACACTATTTTAGAACTTTTATAAATTATTATAACATGAAAATGAATTAAAAGACAATAATTTAAACATTCTAAAAACTCGAAATTTAATATTATTTAAGTAATAATATTTAATATATGACATATATTATGTATATTATCCATTGCACATAACATACTTAACAAAAATGTTTCATAATAGCATAAAATATAAACTTATAACCCGTCTAACTCATCTGCGCATTTGGCGACTGTTCCATTTTTATATTTGTAGGGGTTATTAAAAGTGCGGAAACATAGATATGTTACCTACATACTTTTTTTGAGATTATACTCCCGGAAAAATACTGATTACCCAATAATATCCATAATATAAAAGTCACACATTGGTTAATTAATATTCTTGAACCCCTATCTGGTCAAACGTGTGACGTCACTGAGGAGCAAATGAACTGGACGGGTTATAAAAAGAACAGCAAATGGTCATATTCAAGGAAAATGTCATCAAACACATTTTGCAAAGCCAAAGTATTTCATACTAATACTAAAAGGTAAAAACACATATTGCAAAAATGTTATAATAGTAGGTACAAAAAGCATCTTTTGTAATAATATTAATTAATTACACACATAATCATAAAAATATAAACTTCACCAATATAATACATTAATATATTTAAAGATAAAATGCGGTTAATATAAATGAAAACTGAAGTGTAATAACCAAGTAGTGCAACATAGGCACGTGCATTGTTAAATATAAAAACCTATATAATAACAAAAACCCAAAATAAAAAGAAAAATGAGTAAAACGTGCGACCAAAATCCAAAAAAAAAATCATTTAAAACTTCAAGAAAAAGGAAGATACTTTTCATACAAATTTAAATACTGACTCGGTTGAGCGTTAATAACTGGTTTGTTGATCGAATTGACAGGTGTTGAGGTTGGACCTGTTTGTTTCATAGCATTTGTCGATTTTTGGCCTTCAGCCGATTTCTACAATAGACCAAAAATCGACGATTGTAGAAACAAAATTAATGACACAAACAAAAGACAAAAGAATGATACTCACGTTTATCGACACGTCGTCGGACAAACGTTTCTTCTTTTTTTGCTTGTTGCCACCTTAAAAAATTAAAATACTTGGTATTTTTCTTGCATTTTATACTATGGTCTATTTTAATTGTGTGATATTAGAAATTGAGATGCAATTGACAAAAATAATAGATTCTAATTATTTGGAGAAGTATATATAATATATCTAGATAATAACTTTTAATAATAAAATGTTCAACTATTGTAAACAAAATATACATATTCCACTTAAAATATTTAATTTAAGTATGCAAGAACAATATATGACTATATGAGCTCATAAATAATTAATAATTTGTATACAGATTAAAAGCACGCTTGCAATATACATTTCATTATTCCAAACAAATGGAAGTAGAAATACAGTTTTAGACTTCAATTTAATATATTTAGAATGTATATACAAATAATGAAGTAAAACTAAAAAAATATAAATTATATATATATAAATAATAATGTACTGATGAACCAAACAAATTTTAATATTTATAATAAAATTAATTTTAAAAGAATATTCAATAGTAAAATTATTTAATTTATAATACATGGCAACTCATACTTCTTTAAATATAGTTTGATATATTAAAGACATCATTCAAATTTTATAAATATCACATTTGAACGACACTGTATAATATCAAACATAATCATAGTATTGTATAAATTGCACTTGTCATTTACTAAAAACAATAATTATGATTTAGCTAAGTTTAGAAATACTTGTAGATAAAATTTATCAACAAAAAAAATGTAGTCAGTAATTTAAGATATAACAAAATGTTTATTAAAATAATGGCTTTATAAAAACTAGCAGACTGTGTTAGAGTATAAAATATTCAAATTTTATAAATAAACAATTTTAATTCGGTAATGTTTATAAAAATAAATTGTACTAATAACTGATTATTCAACATGATAACCATCGTCAAATGAGCAAATATTAAAATTATTCAAAACATTATTCATTAATATTAAATTGCAAAAATAGGTAAAAATTAGTTGCTTAACCCGATTATCGAAGAAAACAAATTTCTAAAATTATCATAAACTGATATATTTTTATTAAACTTTTGTAAACACACAAAAATATCAATATAAACAATATAGAAAATGATATACATATATAAATAATAAATATATATTTATATATATATATATATATATTTTTTTTTTATGACCATTATGTATGTTAATAAAGATTTAAAATTGATTGTATTAGACTAAATAAAAACAGTCGATTATAAAACAATAAATAAATATTATTACCCAAATTAAAACGTACATATGTATTGCCCAATTTTATTTATCATTATAAGATAATAAACCAGAGTGCAAATGTGAGCAAAATTATAAATTAACAAATAAATTAAAAAATATATACATTTTATTATGATTGTTTTGTATACAAAATTAATATTTTACAAGTTTACATAAAGATTCTTCATGTCAATTCTTTTATACAAAATAAAAAAGATAAAATTTTAAGTCAATTATGAACACATTAAGGTAGATAGGCATAAGAAAGTTAAGTAATGTGTTACTTAAAATAAATAAACTAATATGGCATCATAAATACAATAAAAAAAATGTTTAAAAAAAAGTACAAAAGAAAAATATATGGACGGGTTTCATTAAATTCAACTTACAAAATAATTGTCTTGAATAAAAATATAAAAATGTATTACTGTCTTTATGAGTTCGGGACGAAGGCTAAGAGTGCAAACAATAAAAATTACAATTTTCATTAAATTAAATTAAAAAATTGAGAATGTGCATTGTTTGCAATCAATAATAAGGGGAACCACTAAAAAAACTGACATGGTACTTAAAAAATTATTAAAACATTTTTCACCGTATTAAAAACAAATGCTCACATGTTCTGCACTCTAGCCTAATCCCTGAAATATTTTAATTTAAAATAGATCTCCAGAAATTAGCCTTCCGGTTTTTTCAACCCTTTATCGGTTATTGCATCACCTACAAGAGACAAACAAAAATTGTTGATTTTGAAAATTTAATCTACTTAATAATTTTAAAACAAATCACTAAGGTTCAATTTTTGAACTATGAATTAAATACCACATACACATATGCATACAATGTAAACACATACGTATGAAAGTACATATATACATATGAATGTACATACATACATACATACATACATACATACATACATACATACATACATACATACATACATACATACATACATATGTACGTACATACTTACATATATACATACATACTTGCATACTTACATATGTACATACGTACATACATACATACGTACATACATACATACGTACATACGTACATACATACGTACATACATACATACATACGTACATACGTACGTATATACATACATACATACATACATACATACATACATACATACATACATACATACATACATACATACATACATACATACATACATACATACATACATGTATACATTACATATATACACTACACAGTAAAAAGAAGAACAATTATTTATTTAATAACCATTAGTATAGAACAACTTATGCGAGCAATGAACGATAATTATTTAAACGAGTGATATGAAATATTAAATATACATATAATATAAATAAGTATTAATAATATATTCATCATAGGGTAATATAGAACCAAAAATATTTGTTCACAAAAATGTAAGATCATTGAACATTTAAAAATGTATAGAACTTCAATAATACTGAACTGTTTCAGTTATATTTAAAAATAAATTAATAAAATAATAAGACAGGATAAAGAATAGCTAAAATGATCAATACAGAAGAGATTTATATCTACAAAAATTCTCTGATGTAGCAGAAATATAATAATAAATAGAAAAATTACAATGTTAGAGATATTGTACCTTACATACCTACCAGATATATATATTTACTTATATTAGCTAAAATAAATTCAGTGACATATCTATGATGTGATAAACGTGTTATAAAACCCCTTTCCCAACCCTTTATTTTTACTGCAATAATTTTTATTTTATCAAATTTATAATTCATATTCAATATTATAAATGTATCATTTTTGTATCAAAATCAGCACAATATGTACTATAAACATTTTATCTCACATTTTTCAATAAATAATTTTAAGATATTCAAACCCTATGATATTTGTCAATATCCATATAACTTCCTAGAAAATGGCCCTAGTTACACCACTGATATACTAGATATGGAGATACTATTTGGAACCATTTAGTAAAGAATAAGAGAAAGAAAGGTAGTAGATATAATATCTCAAGTTCTATCAATATCTATCATAAAAAATAATAAATAATTAATATTTTTTTTTTTAATAATAAAAAGTCAATTTTCAGCAAGTAATGTTTCAATCATAATATAAATTATTGTAAATTTAAAAACAAGTATTAAACTCTTAACTTATTAGAGGTAGAAAATTAAAAACAAGAATTATAGATTTAGAAAACAAAAAATGTTTGATCACTAATTACAATTATTAATTTTGACCTGCATTTGTTATACCTAAATCTGTAAAATTAATAAACAATGAAAAAAATATTTTATGATAATATATACGGTAACCAAATTTTCTAATAAAAAAAAAAAAAAAAAAAAAAAAAACATCAAAATATTTTTGAATACATTCAAAAAAAGATGAATACATTAAAATGAATTATATAGATAAAATCCAGAAAAATGTATATATAAAGGTTTTATATTCAAAAATTAATAATACAATTGTATACTCCCCGAAAAATAATAGTTTATAATTTAAAAAACCCCAAAAAATGTCAACATGGAAATAAAATCATTACTTTATTATATATTACCTATATTAATATTATTATTATTATATATTTTATATACTTTATTATTAAATTAAATTATAAAAATGTATGTACTCGTATATAGGTACTTTGCTAAGTAAAAATACCATAAATACTAATTAAGTGGTTTTGAAAAACATTCGCCTCTCAAGTTAGAAGTCCTAATATGTGAATGAAACCTATGAATCAACTAATATAATAATAAAACTGTTATTTTAAAAAGATTCTAAAAAAAGTGCAAATAATTATTTCAATATTAATTTGTTTTTAATTAATAATTAATTTGTAATATAAAATATAAATTAAAATTGCATCTTTTTTTATTGCGTAATTAAATATGTGATTTTATGAAATAACAATACAAACTAATATTTAATCAACCCAAAGTTAAAATAAAAGTGTGAGTGCATTAGAAATTTAAATTTTAAAAATAAATTAATTTGGTATATCATCTAGAATTTGCCAAATTTATGATATTCAAATAAATAATTAACATTAAAAATAACTTCAGGAAAACTAAATCGAATCTTTTCAAAATAATATTAAATTCATTAAACCTTATATAAACATTTAATCTTTTGTAATTTAATAAGCGTTGTTTCAATTTTTATAAAATCAGTACATAACATGTACTTGCACATGTAGAAATAAATATGTATTTTTTTCCACCAAAGCTAAAAATATATTACATAGACATAAAACGTTGTTCTGATGTTCATTCACTTATAACTCTCATAAAATTAATCCTTATAGTAGATTAACCAAGTAGATTTATAATATTGTTACTTTCTTACATTCTTAATAACGTGCGTGCTCACACTTATAGATTAAATAAAACAATTTACTAAATCAAATAACGTTCTTGCACATACTTTAAATAAAAAAAAAATAACAAGTTTAGCATAAACTTAAAATTTGAAGTACCTACTTCAGAAATTATTATAAAAAAAGCAAATTTTGAAGTAGGGATTTGTTAATGTTCACTAAATATTTAAATTAATTTTACTAAAATATCCTCACAATATTTTTTCATTACTTTAATATAAATATCAAATTTAAAATTTAAATATCAAGACCAATAATAAAAAAAGCCGGTCAGTAGGTTGTGGAAGCACTTCGCTCGTCGAGTGTCAGTATTGGTGGATGCACTTCGCTACTGGGCAGGGTACTTTTGGTGGATGTATTGAATTTGAAAGCAATGATAAATCAT
>JAIPRL010001878.1:21620-70863 GCA_025469235.1 Pemphigus obesinymphae
AAATCGAAAAATGACCTCTCAAAAGTACCAACTAGATGCAATTTGCTACCGGAAACAGGGTATGAGTGTAAAGATCGGAGCACTCCTTCTGGTAGTAAATTTGTTAACAGAGAAAAAAAAAATAAAAAAATAAAAAAATAAAAAAAAAATAAACATCATTGTAAATCCACTAGCTCCCTCGCTACGCTCAGAATCTAAAAAATTATATACTAAAATGAATATACTATACTTAATGAATATTTATGGTTGAATAAATATATCTAATATAATTAGGTATTACTAATTGAAAATCAGCATTTAAGTGGTTCTAGTTGGTAATTTTCTGTGGAGTATCATATAGGTAATTTATTGTACATGATTCAATATGACAGCTCCTGCACTTTTTTTTTGCAGTATTATGTATTAATTTTGCAATAAAACTGCAAAATTTGATTGGTTTTGTGTTCAAAAATGCCTTTTGGACTGAAAATAATTTAAGCTAGACTGTAACCATTTTAAATCTTTAAAAAATCAAACTCCTTAGCATCTTCAGTTTAGATTGATAAAAACAGAATCCCTAAATATGAATTTACTACAGTTATGTGTTTAATCAAAAATATTTAAATAAATTCTAAAAAATTGAAATAAATAATAAAAGAGTACTTAATCATAATTCTGAAGAAAAAAACAGATATTTCACAAAATTTAAAAAAAACGCTAAGGATTTTTTGAATTTTTATAGACTTAAAAGACTAATTTTGGATCAACCTAACTCCCAAATTCCGTTTTGGTCTAATTTTATTTTTACCTAGTTCCATATATGATAAAATATATTGAGAACCATCCTATATTATAAAATAATAATAATTATTGTAATTATGTGCTATTAAGGCGGGTTTCTCTACAACACTCTCTATAACGCCTCTGTAACAGCAGTTCATGATATTCATCAATTTTATTGTATATAATAGAAATTACAATTACATTACAAATAACAATATTATAAAATAATATGGTTAATATTTTATAATATTGTTATCAAAATCATTTATTATTGTCAAAACGTTTTTTAACTCTCGTTCTCAAATAATATTTTGTTGAGTAAAAAATTAAGTTTACCAAAATGTGAAATAATTTAGTAAAATTTAAGAGGTTTTAGCAATTTGATATTTATTTGAAAGTTTAACAATTCGTTTTTGTATTTATATATATGAAAATCAAAGTACCTATTTGATTTTAGTTTTTCCTAACCATTTTATAAAAACCGTATACTATTTTCATTTTAATCACTATGAAATGTCAAAAGACAAATTACTAGGTTTATTGATTTTTACTTTTTATTTTCATCAAATAGTATGGAATTAAATTGCAAATAAATCGTAAAGTATTTATTTAAAAATTCTAATAGTATATTAAATAAAAAAAGAGTAAAAGAAAAGTTTGGGAATTAAATTAAAACAATTTAAAATATAATATAACATATTTTATTAGCTAAACATTAAAACAAAATATCAATATGTTAAAAAAATATCTAATAATGTTATGTTTAATTTTACTAAATAAAATATTATTTGAAGTTGAAAAATATATTATTATATATATAATTTAGTGAACTAGTTAAATTTTATGGTTTAACATGCGGTAAGGACATCTAAATACTGTGGTAAATCTATAGCTTACCATGGATACCAACCTATCATAGCAAAGGATTATTGTGCACGTAGACGCAAATGTGTTTAGTAGAAACCTACCTTTACAGTACTTTTTTACTCAGCTACATCTTAAATTTGAATGTTATTACTATTCTTTGAGAATTTAAAACTTAAATCAAAAGTTGGTATTACAAAATGCTATAACATTGTAGTATAACATTTCTAATATTATAAAATAAATTTTAGAAAATTATATTTCCCAAGATAGCCTTGTTCATGATAAAAAAAACCCCTCTTTGTATACACTGTTTCCGTTTAAGTTTACCCAATTTCTTGCACATATACCGAGGCGTCGAAATCATCAGACTCTTTTCCTGAGAACTAGGTACTCTATGATTGGTTGCCAATGGTCAATAACTGCCATTACTCACTGCTCTTTGTGAACACTGCCATGTATATGAGAACATTTATAAATATACTACAACCATGAACCAATCACGTACTTGCACAGAACACACATGTATACCGAGTATTATGTAAACAATGTAATAATAAATCTCATTACATATCACGTGGGTTAACTCAACGTTCATCGTCAGGAACATTTACATTTACAGGGATCATTGCCAAAACATACCTCTTCAAAAAAATCAAAGAAAATATAAACATTGCAACATTCATCATATATATCCTTTATCATTGATTTTATAATTTGATTTATCTCACTTTTTTAGATACATAGTATTATTTTGGCAATATATCAACACACCAGTTTCTGTCGGTTGATTGGGTTAACTTAAACTGAATAAAGTAAAGGCAATTTTAAAGAAATTAAAAAACAAAAAAATCCAACAATTTAATAAAATTAATGAATTAATAACAATTCATTGAATTAAATAATAAAATTAAAATAATTAAATTATGTTACATTATGGTTAAATATTACTATCTTTTTTTTTTATTGTTTTTTATGTATTTATAAAATTGTATTGAAAATATTACTTTCATATTTCTAATTTGTATCTACTTTAGAATATCAAAGAAAAGAAAAGCAAAAAATAAATTATATAGAACATTATCTAGCATCTTATGTAACCTATTTTTGATATTTTGTCATATTTTTGATATATTGATGTACATGAAATTCGTTAAAAAACAAATCACATAATTTGAGCAGAGCATTGAATATATTGATTTTACAATGACGTTTATTTTGTTTACTTTTATTTTTTAGAAAAATAAATTTTCATGTAGAAGAATTTGAGTAAAAATTTGGTGTAGGTACAGATTTTTTTTATAGCAAATTCATTGTAGATGGTACTTTTAAGAGGCGATTTTTTAATTTTTTCTGGTAATTTTCTTAAGCTTATAGGAAAACCAAAAATATGAATGCGAAAATAACAAATAGATGTCATGGTTACAGTATATTACTGAATATTTTTTGACAATACTTAAAAGGTAGCATTAGTTATATAAAGGTACTATGAATTATTACTTACTGGCCTGTTTTTCAATGCATGGACATTTTTCCTGTTATAGAACACTTAATGTAGTAGTATTTAGTTATAGAATTTAACAGTCATTGTTTTTACAATCACTTTACAGCCGGAATAAGAACGTACCCGCCCTTACCCTGGTAGAGGACAAAATTACAGTCCAGTATTATACAGCGTTACTCAAAATAACTTGGTATACCATAAATAATAAATAATATAAATATAGATAAATTTATAGGCAAGTCTATGATAAAAGCAGGTATGCAATAATATTATTGATAAAGAAAATAATAATCATGTCTTATATATGTCGTTATTTGAACACACAATGACAATAGTAATAAATATCACTCTGTATGTCAATGTAGTATTGCTCATGGTGAGGCAACGAGGTGGAAACTAGTTGAGCCGACTAGACAAGGTACGTTCCAATTCTAACCGGAGTATAGACACCCAATGTACAGTATACTCTATGGCTAAGAATCTATAACTAAATATATTGTGCCAAACGACTACCAACCATTGTTAAATATCATACAACATGGTCTATGACAGCTCTACCAGTTAAAATCCTGTTGATGCAGCTAATCTGTTCTCTAAGTTCTTCTCCATTATCTACACCCCTTCATCATTAACTTTACCAAACCCCCATTTTAGTCTTCCTTCTTGTTCATTCATTACTTTGGATGACCGTCAGTTACACATTGAATTCTCTCCATACTATTTGCTGGACTTTATGGCATACAAAGTAACTTTTAAGTTACGAGATGTCATCGCTTGGCCCTTATTTCTATTATCCCTGCATTCCGGTGTTTCCCATTGCTCTTAAAATTGCTTCCGTTATATTCAGCGTTACAAAAATTATCTGTAACTACTATCCCCCCAATCCTCTTGCATCTCATTATCTTTTTTGAAATTATTGTGCTTAACTCTATTAATTGTTCTTCTCTCAACCATATTCTTGAGGATGAACAGCATACATTTTGGCTGGGTTGTTTAACTATGACTTATAACCTAGTCCTTATAACTTTTATTTTTGACTATTTTCGGGAACAATGTGATATATACTTGTTTATATACTTGTGTATAAAGTGTTTGAATGGGTTAACGAAAATCTTGCCAAAATCTTAGACTTACTTGGCATTAGCAATCCATTATTCTCTTGGATAAGCTCCTACCTGTATTAATCAACATATCTATGTCTCTGTCCTTGGTTTATCCTCATTTGCATTTATTCCTTCGGCTGATGTACTTCACAAAGTGTTATATTTTCCCATCTCCTCTTTAGCTTTTTTGTCAATTCGGCTTAACTTCATTAATTAATTCATGCTAAATTTCTCATATTCACTGATGATATGAAATTGTTCCAGAAAATTGTGTATGGATTAATTCAATTTTTGACTACTTTTTTTTTCCAACAGGACCTCAACAATTTGGTGGCTAGATGATGGTTTACGTTATGAAGGTTATGGGAGGAACCTTTTCTCAGTTAAGCATATTGAAAATTGTAAGAAGTTCATGGTTTTATCTTCCAATCCGCTTCTATGTTCCATCTTGTATATTCCCAAACCTAACCTAACTAGGTTTGACTAGGGCTAATACTAGTGGTCAGAGAAAATAACTGCTCACAAACTTAATATTCCTCACCCTCCCCATGATACACCTGTTCTACATGCCCTGAATATATCTACTCCAGCGGATCCAGTAGGCATCTAGTTCAATCTTCTCTTCACCAAAATTGATTCTACTACACTCTTATCTCAGGTAAATTTCTGCACAACTAGTTATTTTTACTTTTCTATACTTCTCACTCCTCTTCCAAAATTCTTGAAAATTCACCTCTAGCCCTTCTCATGCGAATAGTAAATAGTGACTCTCTCCCTCCTTTTCTTTTTAATGAAATATTTTATATATTCTTATAGTAATACTCTAAATTGCTCTTTTTTCTTTATATTTTTTTTACATATTTTTAACTTGTATTTTGGGCTTTCACCATTTATATAAATAAATAATCAAAATACTTTGAAAATGTTCTATAAAAGGAAAAATTTCCACATCATCAAAATATTAGCAATCTATAGTTATATATAGTTAAATATTTAATTATTACATTAGTATCCTAATCAACAGACGAAAATCTTCCAAGCCTTATTACACTTTAAAAAAATAATATTTCTAAATCTACAAATCTTAAAACATTAGAGCAATGACAACTCGCCATTGTATATGGCATTAGATAATATTGTTATATATCAAGAATAAACAACTGGCAGCCTTATTTTTTGAATAAATTAAAAATATCAGCACAAATAAATTTTCAATGAAAAACTCATAATAGTATTTCTCATTTTTAACAACTTACAAACATCTAAAGTGTATCCACATAGTTTGTAAACATGAAATACAGCACACTTGTATCACATGTAATGTTTATGTACTTCACACATATTCACCGTACATTGTATATGGTGTTTGCAATGTTTTCTGCATAAAGCAATAGGTAGGTAGGTAGTGAACTATATAGTCTAAGCATATTCAGGCAAGTTTAATTTTCATTTTAGTGGTGGTTTTTTTTATTTTTTTTTTATAAAATTAAGACAATAGGTGATACCGATGTTGAATTGATGATAACGTGTGTGCATTTTCTTATATTGTTAAAAGTGGTAAAGCAAAAATAAGACAAAACCAAAAATCAAAAAAATTACGAGTAAATTTTGTCAGTAAAATTTATAAAAGCAGTTTGTTAGTGGAACAGGACTTGAAAATCAAAGACGTTCTGAATTTTTGAAGAATGAATACCAGTGAATGAATTATTATTTATATTAATTGCACCCAAAATTACCAAGCGATTCATAAAATTCAGAAAATCCATACCTGCCAATGAAAGACTACTTGTTACTATTCAATATTTCTAATATATAATATATATAATAATATTATTAAATGTGAATCATTTCACAGTCTTGCCTATCTTTTCAAAATTTTCAAAATAGCTATCTGTTGTTATATTTGGTTTAAAATAAACTACAATCTAAACAAAAGGAAATGAATACCTACAATAAACAGTAAATATACTAAAACGACAAAAAACCCCATCCAATAGTCTTCATAAATTCCTTTGATGTACCGCCAATTCTTCAATTACAAAATAAGGTTATTTGGATGTACGGATTGTGTGATGTTTGTAAACATATCCAAAATATGACTGTTTTTCGTATATGCCATTCTTTTGTGGGTACTGTATTTCATATTTGCAAACTTTGCCTTTAGATATACGAAACAAAAACAAATGATAATTATCTAGTGCCCGATGTTACCTCTTCGTTAAAATAGTTTATATATTAGCATTGAAGTTATAATTAATTTTAAAAATTACAAAAGTTGGTTTTTAATAATGCACAAATATGTATAATTAAATTTGCACCTATCAAAAAACATCTCCATATAAGGCGCTAGATAATTTTATTTATAATTTAATTTTTGTTTTCTTTTTACAATGTTTTAAAATTCAATGAATTTATACAAATGCTTATACAAATGAAGCAGAAAAAAACCGAAGTATAAACCCACCAAAAATAACAATAAAAATTATATTGAAATATGATTATAATAAATAATATAAATTAAAATTATCAATAAAACAATTCTACCAAAAAATATTATACTATTTTCATTATTTTTTAGAATAGGTTTTAAAAATCAAACAACTCATAATATTTTAAATACAAAATCCGATTATGCTGGTGTGTTTCAGACAGAATTAAAGAAATAACAAATGCAGGGTGCATCTAAAGGCAGGCATTTATGGCTTTATAGTTTATACTTTATTATAATTTTTTTGTATGTTTAAAAATAATAATTAATAATTATTGTTATTGTGGTTGTATCATAACCGGAGGGAGGAGGGGCACTCGCATCATCACTTCCCCCAATTGTTTTTGACCTATATATTTTTTGATGAATCTTAAAAATGTAATTGATGAATTGGTTTAATTTATAAAATCATTTTCTGTATCTAACTCAGCAAATATTTTTTTAAGACTTACAGCACTTTTGTTTAACATGTCAGTAAAAGCTATAACAATAACAAAAATATTTATTTTATTTAAAGCGTGTTTTAAAAAAGATTTAATTAGTACCCAAGTTAACTACTTTGAAGTTATCACACAAAATATAAATCTTGAGGTAGATTAAGATGCATTAACTCATAAATTAGTTATCTTTGTAAAATACTACTACATATAAATAATATAAAAATAATAAGTTTTTGAATAATGAAAGGTTTTTGGGTTAATTTATTATGCATATCCTGCACAAAATCTGTTCTTTTTTTTAAATTCCAATGTTAAATACCTATTATATTTCAGTAAAACCAGTTTCCTATACGTTAAAAATATTCCCACATAGTAACATCCACAGTGTTAGTTATCTAGCATACAGGGGTCAAACACACAAATTAACTATTCCATAATTTTGACAAATTAAAAAAATATAACCTAACATTTTTTAATTATAATTATTATAAATATTTATAATTATTTCTATTTTTGTTGTATACATAAAGTTAGGAAGAAAATATTCAATAAAATATATATAAATTTAAATTAACATTACACTAAAAAAAAGAACAGATAATAATTTAAGAAATTAGAAGTCAAACTAAAAATTAGTATTAAACAACTGAAATAACTGATGAGTATACTCATATAGGTATAACACCCTTTAAGTTCATCTACGCCCTCGATGACATTCGACACATTTGAACATATCAGGGGTTTAAAAATATTAATTTTATAAAAATAAAAATAATATGAAATTTTTATATTATCATAGATATTATTGAGTAATCACTATTTTTCTGGGAGTATTCCCTAGATACGCACCAAAAAAAATATGTAGGCAACACATCTGTGCTTCCACCATTTTAATAACCCCTACAAATTTAAAAATATAACGGCTATGGACGTAGATGAACCAGATAAGTTATACTTATTAATTTTATGTTATATAAATAATATTTCATAACAACTCCTTTGTTTATTTATAATACTCTTAATTTTGGATTATTATTACATATATATTAAGTATTTATATTAATAACTAGTATTTAATTATTTTTTCAGTTTTTAATATCCTTTCTATTTTTACCTATTAATTTATTTCATTTTTATCTTATTTATTATTATATACATTTTTAACTTTTTCGAGATATAATTTGTATTATTTATTATTTAAAATTTAATATATATATATATATGGATAGTGGTTATGTGAAAGGGGTAAAAGTAATATTTTACAATAGGAATAAATTCATTACCTAATAATTATTTTAATAATTTATAAAGTTGTATAATGAATACATAAAAAATAGATATTTAAAGATATAAAAAATCAGACTTATTTTCTCAATAATATGTAAATTATGAATTGAAATTTCTTACAAAAGTTGTGCATAACATATAAATAACCATAATTATATACAAACCCTTTTCATGAAATATAATATACACAAATATTTTTTCCAATTTTTATAATTGAGTAGTCTTTTTAGATCTATTTTAAGAAAACATTCTATTTTGTATAAATACAATGAATGAATTGTACAAATTATATTAAAAATTTTGTTCATTATAATATATTTTTGATAATTACAATTACAAATTGGGTTAACATTTGCATAAATATATAATTTGAAATTTATCAATTAAAATGGTAACATTAAACAAACTAATGAATAATATAAGTTCTACACAACATACATAATAAAAATATAGAAACCAAAGCATATATAAAAATACAAGTAAACCCCCCCTCCCATATATACCAATTGTGCCTAAAATTCCAACAGTTAATATAACTGATAAATTATGCTAATTTGATTTTACAGTACATAGTTCCATAAAAGTAAACTAAAACATATGCAATTTTATAAATTACACCATATAACATTTTATATATGCACGTTTTGTCTTTTTGTATTAATTCATATTTTCATGATATCCTTTATTATTCTTTGGTCAAGGTGAAACCAATATTACTATTATAAAAACCACTTCATTTTATTTTAATAAAAAGTTTATTAAATAAATAAATTGTATCATAAAATCTTATAGCGTTTTCCATCAACCTGCACTATTGAACTGAGGTTGTACATGAACAGTTTTACTATTATGAACAAACAGTTGCCAAAATTAATGATACAAATGCAATAGCAGATGAAACATGCATTTTATTATCAAATCATAATTTTAATAAAATTTTTGGATAAAATATTTTTAATGACACATTATCATTATTTATCATAACTAGAATAAATATAATTCAAAAGACATAACATTGTTTTTATTGAAAATGTTTGTTATCAATTATCATAAAATGTTGATTATTATCAATATCATTATTATTATTAATTAAGGGCAAGGTCTCGTAGAGCAAATGAGATTATCATTGCACATAAATAACTGGTGAAGTGCAATAACATGGAACACAAAATTAGTAGTTCAGTGTGCAACAAAATTGCTGGTAGAACATAAAAATGTGCACTAGTGTAGTCTGTACAATTGAGTAGTAAATGCTATATGATTTAATATATAATCATTTTTATTTAATTTAAAATTGAATTTTTTAAAATATAATAATATAATATTTATTATTATTTATAATATAAATATAAAAATTAAAAATAGATTTTCTATATAATTATTGTTTGAAATATCAATTATTTAAAAATTTTTAATAATAAAAATGTATTTATAAAATACGATATATTTTTGTGGTTTCAAAATAGATGAGCACACGTGTATAATATAACTTCATGTATACTTTTAATATGGGTTACTAAAACTAATGATCATGTAACACTTCACACAAGCACGAGCTGTACAAAGAATGAATAATAAATTGCCTATATAATACTCCTTAGAACCGTGTGATGAAGAGGAGACACCCTAAAATCTTAATTGTCTATAATAAAACGTTTTACTACTATTACCAAATATATACCATGTAATGACACAACATTGGTCTACAGATTTTAAAAAAATATTAGCGATCTTAGAAAAAAATTAATTAAACAAAAATACATGAACTCCACAAAAATATTAGTGCATTAATTATTGGTCCATGAAAAGGTAATTTTTAGCACAATTGGTTAATTCCCTAAAATATATACAATCATTAGCTATATTTGTTAATAATAATCAAATTTAATTATTTATAAATATAGCTTATTGAAATATATATAAATTATGTATGTATAATTAATAAAAAAAACTACATAATTAAGTAATTAAAAATGTTAAAAGTTATCTCTTTTTCAATTAAAACTTTTTTCTAATTTTTATCTAAAATCTAAAACAGTACCTATAATATGAATTTTATATTAAAAATAAATAATAATAAAACAAACATTCAAACGTATTTACATTGAAAACAAATAAGAAGACCGGATATCAGTTAAACAAATAATTACAAATTCATTTTTAATGAAGACTGATTAGAACACCTGATTATAAGGTATGTTCAACACAAAGCCAACAAATACTGAAGTAAATTTAAGCAAAATAAGTAGGTATAACAACACTAATTTATTTACCCAACCCTTGATTAACATCTCATTTTTAAACATTTATTGAACAAAATATAATAATGATAAATCTTTCACTCGCAAATGTTCATTACTTAATATATAGTACCAATTTCAAATTAAAATTAAAATATAATCACTTACCATGTTCAGAATCACTTGAATCACTAGATGATGTGGAATAGCTGGAAGAACTTGAATCTGAATCTGAGCTACTAGAACTAGATGCTGATAATCGTGAAGGACCACTAATTTCTGTAGCTTTAGCATCTATAAAATATAAAATAGTTTCAAAAATACTAACAGATTAATTAAAATTAATAAAAATATACTTATATCGATGGTTTAATGGACAAATATGATGTCACAAATGTCAAATTATTCATAAGAGCTTTTTAAAGTATTTGAATATTTCAATTGCCCAAAGTGTTTTAATTTAAATTTAAACTTATATTTCAAATACATATGACGTTAAACTTATCGTAAAATTATTTTGTATTCGAAAATATGATTAGTTTATAAAATGCCAAATATTAATATATAATAATGTAAAAGGAGCACAGATTTATTAATTGCACATATAAAACCAATTTTCGAAAAAGTGGACATATAAAATATATATAAACATATAACATATAAATTACCTTTTTTGCCTTTTTTAGTTGACAGTTGCCCGCTAACATCTAATCGTTTGTCAATCTCATGTTTTTTCTCTCCAAGTTCGTCTTTAGCTTTCCCCGAAACCTTTTTATCTGTAAATTTAAAAAATACTATTCAATCAATCATAAATAATGTTAAATTAGTCTGTATTTTGCCACCAGTTTTATAATATAATATAATACCCAATAAGCTCATCTTCGCCCTCGGGTATGTCTGACCAGATCAGGGAACAGAAATATTAATTGAACAATGTGTGATATACCCACAATGTGCAACTTATATAATATCATGGATAGTATTGGATAATCAGTATATTGTAGATTTGTATTTGTATTGAGATAACCGCAAAAAAAAAGTATGTTAACAAACATAGATAATAAAAGAATGGATATGTTAGCCCATATTGCCTATATTCCAATATTAGCAAAACAAGGGGTCACAATCCGGAAAGGGAAGAGAGGAAGACTGTTTTTATACATTGCTCTTACTCCAGCAAGTGGTTTTATCATAAATATAATAACAATATTATTAAATTTTCATTATTTAATATTAATTAATAATTATTATATTATCATATTTATGATTTTATTTAATATGTATTTTTAAGACCCCATGTAACGTCAAAATTCTACAATCATTTCTGTGTAATTAAAAAATCTTATGACCATCCATTATTTTATTATCTATGTTAAGAACACAACCATGCTTCTACAATTTTAATAATCCCTAAAAATTAAAAAATTTAAGTCGCCAAGAGAGCAAATAAATTGGATGGGTTATAATAGCTTAGAATACATTTTTTTAAATTACATTCTGTATACAGATTAGCAAGTGTAAAATAATTCCATCCCATGGAAAAATAAAAAACAAAGACAAATAATTAAAAATAAGTAAAGATAAAAGAAGAACCAGGCCAAAACCCAAACTTACTGTTTATCTTACGTGGTTTTTTTCTTAGACATGAAGCCACATAAGACTCAAGTTCTCGTAATGTTGATGGTTTGAGGGTCTCAAAGTCAATTTCAATTTCATCTGGATTAGAGTCTCTAAGAGATGGTTCACGAGACTGAATAATATGTACTACTCGACCAAGTTTATCTCCTATTGAATAAACACATATTTTAATAAAAATATTAAATAAAAGTAATTAATTAATAATAAAATATATACCTGGCAACTTATTGATATCTAAACTCAACTGACGTTTCTCGTCATAAGACATTGGTTTAGCATTATCTTCATCTTCAGAGTCAAAAGCTGGAGCACTTACAGAATTCTTCTTTTTCGGATTATTTGCTCTAGAGTTAACCCTAGGACGTTTAGGTTGTGCTGGAGCTTTAGCTGGACCTCTAGTACCAGCACCTTTACCTTTACCTCCTTTAGTTGTTTGACCAGCTGAAACATTGGTCATAGGAGGACGTACCTGATGTGTTGCTGTTTTTGCATTCATAGATGGCTCAATTGGTTGCATTTTAATATCATTGCTAAGAGTGGAATTAGCCATGATATTCATTGGTGTACTATTAAGAGACACAGCTAATGGAAGTTTAGATGCAGATGTAACTAATTTGTCACTAGAAGAATGTTTCTTTTTTTTTGAATTATTCATATTATTTTTCTTTTGTTTTTTCTTTCTAGCACTCTCTTCAATTAATTTTTTCATTTGATCTTGTAAAGCAGTCAACTAAAATAATAATTATAAAAATTAAAATTTAAAACCTAAATTTTATGGAAAATCAAATATTTAAAATGTGTGAATATCAGGAAAACAGTTCGATGTTATTAAAAAATATGAAGCAAATAAGTGAATAACTTAAAGTCCTCACATTAGTTTTAAAGGGTTATGCATAGAAAACTTTTGAAATATGGGTGGGGATTTCAAAAAAGAATTTGAAAATATTATTTTAACTAAAAAACTGTTTACAACATATAGTTAATATTTACATATATGATACGACAACTAGGAGAATACTTTTACTTAAAAAGTGAGAATTGTTAAAACACTATTATTTTTTATTAATAATGTTTTAATATAACATATATAATTTTTATTTGAACAATGTTAAATAACAAAGAAATTAGAACTTGTTGACAATGATACCTAATCCTACAAAAAAAAAAAAACCTCTATTTCAGAAGTCTTTATTTATATCATAATAGATAACTACGAATAAGTATAATAAAATTGAAACATTTTATTGGACCTTTCATTAATAAATCAAACGATGCACATTAATATAAATATCATAATATTAATATTAACTTAACACAAATGGTACATTATATTTCTTCACCAAAATGAAATATTTATTTCAAAATCAGACTTATAATTCATATCATTTTGTAAAACTAAAAACAGATCCAATATGCACAAAACATGCTTATTTGAATATATTTAAAGTAAATCAAATGACGCACATGAATAATATCATCATTTTGATATTAACATAAAACAAGTGGTATAGTATATATATTCAACAAAATAAAATATTTATTTTAAAATCAGACTTATAAATCATATCATTTTGTAAAACTAAAAACAGATTCAATATGCACAAAACATGCTAAGTTGAATATATTTAAAGTAAATCAAATGACGCACATGAATAATATCATCATTTTGATATTAACATAATACAAGTAGTATAGTACATTATATTTCTTCACCAAAATGAAATATTTATTTCAAAATCAGACTTATAAATCATATCATTTTGTAAAACTAAAAACAGATTCAATATGCACAAAACATGCTTAGTTGAATATATTAAAGTAAATCAAATGACGCACATGAATATAAACATCATCATCATCCTAAATTGTATTTAATTTTTGAATAGCTAATTTATATCAACTTAGATACCTATATGTGAAACGCAAACGGCAACTGGTTTCTACCCAGCAACCTCACCATAGTCGAACAACGCTACTAGACGAATGAGTTTTCGGCCGAAAACTAGTTTCATTCTTGACGTGCTCAGAAGTATTTAATTTTTAAATCATTTGTCACAGTTAATAAACTTACTATTAAAATTATAAATTTCTATATATTATATATTATAGATATATTCAGATTTAAAAGTCTAATTTAAATAATTCACAATCGAAAGAAATATAGAACAAGAATTTTCATAGCACATAAGATAATCATTCAAAAGTACCTAATGCAATTAAGAATTCATATAATTATACTATCAGAATTAATAAAACTTGTATCATAAAAAATAACCATAAATAAGTTCAACTTACATAAAACATGTACAATTGAACTTATAAATAGTATATCAAATGACGCACATGAATATCATTCATCATAATTTATGATTATATACATAATGAAATTTAGTTCTACAAAATAGTGTTCTAGATAATAATTGCCTGTAGTATATAGGTACATACAAAACTAAAACTCAACAAGTTAATTTATTATTTAGATTATAAAATGTACTAATAACGATACTATTTCATATATATTAATTAAATATCTACGTTATTAATACATTCATCCTTAAAATCTGTTAAAGAAGGTTTGAGTATCTAAAAACTACGATGAGCTGGTCAATTTTGTTCTTAAAATTTAAGGGAGATTCATCTTGCATGAAATAATAAAATTATAAATATCGTATTATTTTCATATTTATTTTCCTAATTATATACTTTTCACTTCATATATTATCAAAACAAGTTAAATTTAAAACCATGACTTTTTTTTTTCTTTACTAATAGCATTGTTTTTAGAGTATATACCAGTATTCACACTTAATTTGTTATTAAACTAAAATATAAACTCTTACTCCAAGCGAAATGTACAAAAAGTCTTCCTAACCTTAATTTTTTTTTTTTTTTTAAATAACTTACTTTTTCTTGAAATTCTTGAATTTTTCTAGAATTCTCAAGATCTTCAGAATCATCTGAATCACTAAATGACCCAGAACTTCCTTCAGAACTACTTTCATCTTCAGGCTCCATTTTCATTTCAATTAAAGGTGGATCCGGTGGTACTTTGGACATTCTTTTAATAATAAAACATTTGTTAAATAAAATCATAAAGTAATGATTAAATTATTTAATATAAAACAGCATACTTGGCCTCAAATACAACTTGTAATTTCTTAGCCATTGTAACTACATCGTGATCTTTAGGATTGTATTTATAACAATTAGAAAATATTAAATTGACATCAGCAGCAAAATCTTTTGAATTTTTATATTCTCTGTTGTCTAGTTTGGTCTGAAACCATAATACACATTAAAAACAAAGTAGTAAAATAAATAATTACCTGAATGATTTAACGCTAAATTACCTTTACAGTTCCCAAGTCCATAGGCTTCTTAATAATGTCATGATAATCATGCAAGCCCAACCAAGCAGCATCAACTGGTTTGTAGAACGGCCATGCGTATGCCTAAAACCAGATTAGACATGAATCAGGTATTCTTTAAAATCCCATTTGTAAACAAGCCTTATGGTATTACCGCATGTTTTTTGGTAAACAATTCTTTAAGCACTTCAGTACAACCCTTTAATGCCTCAGTCAATTTTTCTTTGGTTTTTCCGTCCTAATATAATTTGTAATAATTTTTTAAATAACTAAGTTATTAAATTAAAAGTAAAAAAATTACTGATATTGAGCCGGATCCAGATGGTAAAGTTGTATTTTGAGAGTACAGAATTCCTTCATCAGGCACTCGTGGTTTTTTTATTTGTCGGCCCGATTCTCTACGAATGGCCGTCTGTGAAGATTGTACAGGGGTTGTTGCTGTAGTCATAACTGGACCAGGATACGATGAGGTATCTATTGAATTGATTGGACTAGGATCTGCTTTTCTTTTAACTCCTTTCTTAAGTTTGCCTCCAGCTAATGAATTAGCTGCTCCAATAGGTGTATTTACTGGTTGTGCTACATAATCACCCGTTGTTGGAGCTAAAATCTTTAAATTAAAAAAAAAAAAAAAACACATCTTAATAATATGTTACAACTATGTTGGAGCTATAAGTATAAAATATACAAATAATTCTATAAAAACAATTATTATATCTTGTATAAACTCCTAGTTATATTAATAGTAATATTAATCATTTATAATTGAAGTTTAATTAAATATTTATATTTTTTATTTATAAATTAAAATTAATAATATAAATAATATAAATAATACGAATAATGTATCACAATAAGAATTATCGTTTATATCAGTTTTAGGGTCGGCCACCCTAGTCTTGCATTCCATCTAACATGACCTCCCGCATCCTCGTCACTTACACCCGCCCACCATATATCAATCTTTATACTCTCATTATTTTTACTATTGAAGCCACTCCTAAACTACCACTTATGTACTAAATTTCTTATGTTATTTTCTCTAGTCACTCTACTCATATACCTTAAAATGTTTTCTCTGCCAGTGATGATAATAAATCTAGGACAACCCCCCCCCCCTTTAAAATTTGTGGTAGGACAAAATCCCATACCCTAAAGATAAATATAATAAAAATGAATGAAAAAAGTGGTGAAGCATAAATAATAAATACGAGTAGACAGTTCTGTTTTTAAAGACCACCCTATACATCTCCGTATTAACATTTATTTTATTAGGAACCTATTGTTGTCCAAAGATTGAAAAGGGGTTTGTAACAAAGAAAATAATAACACACCACATTTATACTGAATAGTATTAGCACTTGTATAAACTTTAGAAAATGTTGGGATTTAATGTTTTAATGTTTTATGTTGGTATAATTTTTGGCATGTTTTAGAACATACCAAAAATTATATAAAACTTATATACACTTATTCAATTGTTGACGGTTGTATGTAGACTGTTGTCACTTATAGACCATCATGCCTCATCGTGTTAACATCAAATTATTTTAGCTAACTATAATTAAACCTATATTATATAATTACAATTTTATATAATAAACGTTTTGTTTTTTTGGGGGATTTTGTCCGTTTACCAAAAATAATCACTATGGAAAATTTGGCTATAACTAGCCATAACTTATTTTAAAATTAAAAAAATAAAGATCAATGTAAAAAAAAAAAAGTTGAGTACAAAAATAAATTACGATATATAACAACTTTTTGGTAAAGTAGATAGATAATCATAATATCTACCTAAATCTAATAAAATAAGTCATAATTATATTACCTGTGAACATAGACCATAATGCAAATAAGCATAAATCATAACACAAATATATTGTCCAGTGTTGGATCCACAAAATATTTTTACAGACAAAATAAAACAATTATTATTTTAACTATGGTGGTTGCCATACTGGATATGGTATTCGGCGCCACTGATCTCTGGTACTCTTCCTTTGTTCTACCTAATTCAACCTCACCAATATTATAAAATTTACCTTTTAACTTAATTTGGATCCTTTTGTCATACAAAATAACCAACGCTACACCCTTCAAGTTAGGACCATCTCCTACCAACACTATATCATCTACAAACAGCATGCACCACGGGGTACTTCACCCCTGTATACATTTTTGATACTAAAATCCTCAGTTTCTTTCACTCTTGTGCTTGCCTTCATACATGTTCACAACTAAATTCACATACCTTTGATATAAAATACCTTTAATACCTTATCATTAATGCTAACTTCAAGAACTCTGTAGAGACGCTCTAATAAACTTTCTCTAGATTGATAAAACTTATTTTTTTTTAATCTTCTTCTTTAAATTAGATATACACCCACCATCAGAAAGTTTCTGAACAAGGACATAAAGGGTAAGTATAGTATGTTTTGTTTTGGGACAAAAGCCACACATAGGGCAAAATCCTAATCCAACCTAACTTCCCTCCACTCTTCCCACCTGTCGAAATTAACATACCTTAACATCCCCTACTCCTCCCACAGACCACAAGTCTTATCTATCATACCATCATTTTCATTCTCTCACCCACCCATCTAACCAAACCTAATATCCTTTTTCACTCATCACTCTCCCAGAAAGCCGATCACATCCACCCTAAAATCTCCACGTGGATTATACAGGTAGGAGTGTGGGGAAATTATGTTAGACATGTAGGAGGGTGGTTTTATAAAGTTAGATAGATGGGAAGGGAAGGTTAGGGTATGTAGAGTGATATCTGCTTTATTTAGAGCGGATGTTTGAAGGTAGGCCCTTGTCCAGAACAAGCCATAAAACACTAAGACTGTACATCCCTATCTGGAAACTTTTCGACGGTAGTGTACTATATAATAATATATCTAATATAATAGATGTATTAGCATTAAAATAGTAAAATGTATATAATAAAAATACAAAAAAAATTTTTATGGGTAATTGAAATTTTCACTGTAATGCTGTTGATGGAAGAAATGAATGATGAATCAAGATAACTACATTAATTTATTTATAGAACAAAAATGTAAAGTATAAAAATTTAATAAATCTACTGTTTATCACAATTAGTGTTGTTCCACCTTTTCCCATTCAGAGAATAGGAATAGACATTACAGAAAAATACTTTCCCTTTTAAAAAACTAATTAACTTAACTATAATTATAATAAATTTTCACTTATTTTTATGATTTTAGTTAATAGTTAACAATATATTTTTTTTTAATAAAAATTAAAAATCTATTGTAAATCTCATAATCAGAAAGTCCATTTCAATATAGAATAAATCAAAACATGAATTGAATAAATTGCAGGGTTTGTAGATTATACTTATTAAGTTAAAAAAACACTTCAATTTTCAATTTAAAATGCTCATAATGAGGGGTTAATAGTGGAAACAATAAAGGAAGGTAATCCTAAGAACATTTCCATAAATAGAAAATCTATTATGATACATTATTCGAAAGAATCTATTAAAATCATAAATCTACAAGATAATTAAATACGAATCTCACTTGAGGTGGTAGAGAATTATGTTGGGAATGAGGAGTGGTGCCTATGGCAGTTGAACCAGGAGCCACAGCAATTGGTTGCATCTGACTAGGAGGAGGTTTTTGAATGATTGGATGGATTTTCACAGCTGGTTTATGTTGGGGTAATACAGTTTCTTCTTTTACCATTTGTGCCATCTATATAAAAAATGATCAATGAGACATTTACGCTTATATGCATTTTAAAATGTATTATTACAATAAAATTGATAATAATAATCCTTACCTTGCCAAGAAAAAGTTTTTCCAGTGTTTGAGCCATAACGACCACATCTTCACCAGGTTTATTATAAGTATAACAATTGTTAAACACTGCATTAAAATCTTGTATACACTCATCAGCACACCAATAGTAATTATTTTCTAAACGCTTTTTTATAGTACCAAAATCCATGGGCGTTTTAATTACTTTATGGTAGTCCTACAAAAATGAATTAATTATTAGATTATAATCAATTACTTTTACATTAAGTTTCAAGTAGGTAACCACAAAAATATTCATGAATTTAGTTTTTCACATATAATCTCACAATAATCTCTATATTTTATATTCTGATAAGAACAGCAAAACGAAGCTAATAGTTTAGCCATATCTGATGTGCTTGTTTTTATTTCAATTTTCACACCATATCATAAATTAAACATATTAACTTGAATAATTTAATAAAAATAGAACTTAAAATACATAAAATATAATTTAATTAAATAGAACTTATTCAAAATGAACAAATAAAATGTTAACAATTTATAGCATCTTTTTATATCATTACTATTTTTATATAAGTTACTTTAAATTTCTCAAACAAATAATTGTCAACATTTTCAAAGCTAATATTAATTTATTACTTTGTTTGTTAGTTACACTACGTTCAATAAAATGAAATTTTGTCGCTAATCAAAATTTAATTGCATTCAAATATCTCTAACCCTATTTCAACAGTGGTAGGAATAAACAATCCTATGTCAAACATAGTAAAATAATAACATAATTAAATACTATGATTTTAAATTAAATTTTTTAAAAACTATGAGGCGTGTCCAGAAATTAAGTGTACTCAATTTTTGTAGGCTTTAAAAAAATTCATTAAAAAAAAAAATTACATGGTTACATTACTATATTTGTGTGCTATTTTTCTACATAGTCACCATCTCTTTCAATGCAGGTTGTGAGACGGCAAATTAATTTTTTGATGCCTGCCTCGTACAACTCTGCCGTCACCTCCTTTGACCACTTGTCGACCACCCCCTTCACCTCCTCGTCAGTTGAAAATTTTTTTCCACCCATGTGCTTCTTCAGAGAAGTGAACAAATGGTAATCTGAAGGCGCCAGGTCGGAGGAATATGGGGGGTGGTTCAAAACATCCCATCCAAATGAGTCCAACAATTACTTCGTGACATTGGCCATGTGGGGTCTGGCGTTGTCGTGCAGCAGGCAGACTCCGCTCATTAACAGACCCCTCCTTTTATTTTGAATAGCTTTCCCCAATGTTTTTAGGGTCTCACAATACTTTGCTGCGTTGATGGTCTCCCCCTGAGGTAAATATTCAATCAATATGATGCCTTTGTGGTCCCAAAACACTGATGCCATGATTTTTTTGGCTGAAATGGTGGTTTTGAACTTTTAGGTTGAGGGTGAACTGGTGTGACACCACTGTTCGGACTGTCTCTTGGTTTCAGGTGTATAGTGTGCAACCCAAGTTTCATCTCCAGTAACAATAGACTTGAGAAAATTATCACCGTCTAGTTCATAGCGTTCCAAAAACTCTCTAGAGGTTTGCACTCGATTAAACATGTGTTCTTCAGTAAGCTGTTTTAGGACCCATCTTGCACACAGTTTATGAAATCCAAGTGTTCCTGTGATTGTTTCATGGAGAAGAGACCTTGAAAGTTGCGGAAACATTGCAGAAAGTTCATCCAGAGTCAATCTGCGATTGTCACGGACCGCATTCTCGACTATTTTTACAATTCTGTCTCCCACTCCTCAGATCGTCATGTACATTCGTACGGCCGTTTTTAAACTCCCTGCACCACTTGTACACACTGGTACGATTCATATGACTTTCACCATAAACGGTTCGTACTTCATTAAAAATCTCATGTGGAGATTTTTTCTTCACAACGAGGTAACGGACAACGGCGCGGATTTCGCACTTGGCAGCAGACTCAATTGACATGTTTAACAAGAAAAATTCGTGCGACCACAATTTTCAACGTACTGAACTCGTTCTGGTCTTGTTTTAAAGAGTAGGAGTAAAGCTATACAGCAGTGTAGCCAATATAATAAAAAAATATTCCCTATGGTTGTGAGAGCCTCAGTACACTTACTTTCTGGACATGCCTCGTAAATAGAAATATGATTATAATTATAATACAAATATTATACCCTAATAAACTGCATAAACATTTTATAATATTTATATAAATAAATAGTTGTTGTTATCAATGCAATATTACTAGTTAGTGTTAAATTTAAATGGTAATTAATAAATAATAACAAAAAAGAATATTAAAAATTATAAGACATTATTTCAGGAGTAAAAAGAAGGAAAACGTGTTTAAATATAATATTTGAATAATTTCAAATTTTAGAACACTCAATAATATATTATATAACTAATATAATAATACATATTAGGTATATAACGATATAATTACAGGTAAATTGAGTTTGCCGGCATCGACGGGCTGGTGAAATGGCCACGCATGTTGATGTTTCCAAATAGCCTTCATCACAGTCTTTTGAAGGAAATTAAGTTTATTAGTGAGTCGACCGGGTCGATTTGGTGGAGGTACAACTGGTGGTTGAACAATACCGTTTACCGGCTCAACATATGGCTCATTACGTGGTGGTGCAACATCTCCACCATCCGGTTTGGCATTTGCAGTATCCTATAGTTTGAAAATAAAATTGTATATATGAAAAAAATGAATACATTTATGCAAATAATATATATATTTTACTATAGATTAACCTAATTAAATTTTTGAAAATCAATTATATACCTGCCAATTGTATTTTATACATATGGAATTATAAATAATAACTTACATGTCTACAAAAATAAATTATTGCAAATAAATATCAGGTACCTACTATATAAAACATGTTATTTACTAACATTTACTAATTTATACAGAGCTATAGGTACAATTACAATAAAGTAATCAGATGTAAATCAGAAGTCTTCATTATATTATTATAGTTGGTATCTACATTGCACATTATAATCCACTAATATATACCTGTACATACAATCGTAGCGAAAAAATTGAAGAGGGATAAAAAATTGCTTTAAGGTATATATGTATTATTTGAGATACCTAATTCAAATTTATCAAAATTAAGTCAAAACTTTCATTTCACTCTTTTCTATGGTTTTAATAGGCAAGTACATTATTCTTCTTCTCCACCTCCTTCTTCACTTACCCACCATCTTCATACCCTCTCTATCATATTCCCCCACCTCTTTTTCGGTCTTTAGGCTCCCCCTCTTTCAATTAACATACATTTCCTTTACAAATCTTACTACCTCATCACTTCCCTCCTTAATACATGCCTGAGCCATCATCTATTCACCCTCATTTTATTATCTATCGAAGCTACTCGTTCCCTATTTTATTCTCTCCGATTATTCTACTCATTCACCTTAACATTCTCATCTTTGCTACATTCATACTCTGTTCTATCTTACTATCTACTGCCCAATATTACAGAATAAAAGAATTTATTGATGAAAATTAGTCGCCATGTTTTCAGATAAGATGTTATCATTCTTTATACTTTGTTTATAGCATAATAATATCTGAGCTATTGATGATTAGACATTGCTTAGACATTTTTATTCTGTGAATTTACAGACTGCAAACGCATACTTTTTTATGTATTGTGTATATTATCTCTGTGTATTGTACTATATATATTATATTTTTATTTATATTAACAATACTACAAACAGTTTTGTTTGTGCTAAAAATGTGTATTAATTAAAAATGCTGTTCAAAATAAAAGACATCAAAGACCACTTTTGCAGCAGTTTTTGCAATGAAATTGGCAATATTTTTGTGTTGATCAATTTACTGTATCCAATATTTAAAATATATTGAAGTGATGGGTACATACTGTATGTTTCATATTATTAGTGTGAATATAAAAAAGTAAGCATTTTAGCAGTTGAAAGGTATTTTCTAATTTTTTATTGTTAATTATAGACAATTTTAACTTTTAACCAAGAGTTAAGTCACTTTTTCCCAAAATTAACTTTTAACTTAATAAGTTAAAAAAATTGTCCAGGTATATATAATATACAATATACATCAATATATATATAATATAATCTGTGATATAATAGTCAAGTATAATCTGACGTACTGATATCACAGAATATTATTATGGTATATGAACAACAAAATATTCTGTGGTATAAATAATGAAAAAATCTCATCTGAAAACATGGCGACTGATTTAGAGATTTCAACCAATATTCTGTTCCATATTGGTACATTGGAATTTCAATATTAAATTTCAACCTTTGTGGCCAAGTGAATTTTTATTTAGCAGTAAAACAAAATATTGATATTCAAGTATATGAGAAACATAGATTAATAATCTATGATCCCACTGTATTACTTTTAAAAAAAATAGGTTTACATTAAATTTTATAACATACACATTTTAGGTAGTGTACAAAAAAGTATTTTTATTGGGAAAATGATTAATTATTATAGGTTTATGATAGAATAAATATATATACATATATAATAAATAAATACTTTGCACTCAACTTAACCAAAAACTGATATTTGATGAAAATATGAACTATTACATATATATACCGTCGTTACTTATAATAATTATCAATTTCTACTGTCTCTCATTATGGCAGGTATATTTTTTAAAGTTCATAAATATTTTTGAAAAATCTCAAAAATATTATACCTATTTAAATTAAAGATGTAAATGACAATTTGAAATGGCATAACTAATTATATATACCTACCATGCATAATGTGCAATTAATTTATATGGAATAAATGGAAAATAAAACGCAAATACGTCTAAGAAATTGCCGAATTTGAATAGGTAAACTTATATTCAATAAAAGTACCAAAATGACATGTAAGTATAAAATTATAAAATGTTGGGTAATTATCAATATTAACTAATTACAGTACACCTACCTAAATCAAAATTAGTAAATAGTTACCAAATTTTTTTATGTAACAAATATATTAAACAAAATGAACAATTCTAAAATACCTAAATCCTGAAAAATACCTACATGTTATATTCAACAAACATTAAATAAATGCATAAAATCTACCAACAGTAAAATGAATAGGAAGCCTGTTGAGAAAATCCGGTTTTGAATAAATATAATTGGTTTTCAAATTTAAATTAAGTCACATCTTCGAGTTCAGGGATAATAATGTGCCTACTACCTACTCGTAACCCAAATATTTAACGCCAGCTCCACACTCTCGGCGAGGCAACGCGAGTGCGAGAGTGTGGATGGTGCACTCGTCTCGTCCGCGCTCGGGTCGATGGCGGTAGTTTGGACCCGAGTCAAAGGCAACCGAGTCAACGCGAGCGCGAATGCACCATCCACAATCTCGACTAAACTGTGTGTTGTGCTGTCCTAGTATCTGTTTGATAGTACATAAATTATTTAAAATTGCTATAACTTTTTAACCATTGGTTTCCGCAATTTTATTTTTACATATTTGGAATCAGTACTTAAAATACTATCGATTAAAAAAAAAAAAAAATTGAAATTCATGTTCCAATTTTATTTGTTATTAATATTTTATTTTAATTATTATCAATATTCAGTCTTTTTTTTTTTAAATTAATTATAAATTACTCGATTAAAATGTTTACGACTGAATGGTCTAATGACTTGATAATGAATTTATTGGAATGCTATCAAGTTGAATCGACAATATGGGATCCTAAGCACCAAGAACACAAGGATAAAAAAAAAAGTAAACGACGGATGGTTACGAATAAGTGAATTATTGAACATTCCAATAATAGATTTAAAAAAGAAAAAAGATGCCCTTATGGCTACATTCAGAGGACATTTGCGAAAAAAAAAATTATCAATGAAAACTGGATCGGGGGTTGAAGATATTTATACACTGATCACATTCGCGATAGTGTAAGCATGAAAGCATACAAATCGAATATGGGCGGGAGTGTGCAGAATAGTACAGCTTACCAGCACTCGTCGAATGTAGATGAGAGTGTGGATAAAAGCGTTCGGCTCGCCAGCACTCGCCGAATGTCTCGCGCGAGCGCCTCGCCCGAGAGTGTGGAGGTAGCATAACACCAGTTAGGGAAACACAATTTAAAATGTAAACAACTGAAACCAAACTCTGAAAAAAAAACTATTTAGGTGCAGATTCTTGGGATAAATTGTAATTTGTGTTTGGAATGTTTACTTAAAAATTGAAATTGTTAACATCAGCATGTATTTAAAAAAAACACGTTCAATTCTCTCATTAATTCTTTAAAAAAAAAAAATGAATACGTTCACCTGGTCCTTCATTTTAATCAATTAATTATTAACAAAATATACACTTTCTTATATATTGACCAAAGTATCACAGATTCGTAGAAACTATCATGTTTATTTTGTACATGACAGGCCTATGCAATGAAACTTTTTAATAGGTATTATATTTAAATATAATAGGGTTTATAGTGAA
Organism: Pemphigus obesinymphae; assembly: GCA_025469235.1. Lineage (NCBI taxonomy): Eukaryota > Metazoa > Arthropoda > Insecta > Hemiptera > Aphididae > Pemphigus > Pemphigus obesinymphae. The sequence continues at coordinate 47,616 of JAIPRL010001878.1, forward strand.
GTATAAATGTATTTTAGTTTAATTTGATAAAAATTATAAAAAAATCCTTAAAAAAATATGAACGTCATCTACATTTACATTTTTATTTGACAAGAAATTGACAGAAACAAGTGGTTAGTAAAATTATTATATAATTATATAAGCAATAATGTTATTTTAACATTTTTAAAGAATAGGTAGGTACAATTTTATTTTGGGTATCAGAAAAATTATTTTAATTACCTAACAGTATTTGACATTAATTGCGATTACAATAAAGAGCCCACTGTGTATATGATAATTAAGTAGAGAAGTAGGTATCTACCTACTTTTAATAATTTTAACTCAATATGCGTAACTAATATAAAATTAATGATTTTATTATATATGTATATGGACAAAAATAAATAAGTTTTAAATAGGTATTGTGAAAAAATGAATATTTTTTTGGTCAGTAAAATTTTATAATTTGTAATATAAAAAAAAAAAAAAAAAACATTGAAAATTGACTTATTCCCTTATGTCTGTGTACTGTCCATATAAGCCTATTAAACTAAAAAATTTGTATATACCTAGAAACCAATATCATGATATAAAATGTTGGTACTTACTGCCGGCACGCCACTATTTTGAGTTGAAACTGGCACCTGCTGCATATTGAACCCACTAAAATAAAATAAAATTATGAAATGAATAGGTAATGGTGATTTATTAGTATAATATGACATAAAAATTGTATTGTATACAAAATATTTTTTTCAAAATAGGTACTATACGGGGTACCTATATATTTATATTTGATTACCCATTTAAACAATTAAATTTAAAAAGGTTAAATATAGGTACTTAGATAGGTACCTATATTACTTTTAACTACTCGATAAGTTATTTTATATTTTCTGAATAATATTTTCCTACAGATGTAGGTAATAGAAATTTAAGTAAGTAAAAGCTAATACCTAAATATTGATAATTATTATGGAAACCAAATATCCTAGATTTCTACATTAGTATCTTAGTTTGTAATGTCTGTAAAAACTAGCTTAGTTGCAAATAGAAATTACTGTGGTACAAAACAAAATTCAACACTGTCATAATAAACACTAAAACTCTCAAAGACTATATAAAACTTTTAAGACTGAGTACCAAATTAGAAAATATCCGGAAACAATTATTACAAAATAAAAAGTTCCAATTCTAAGTCGTAAAACTACATTATTAAGTGCTAGGTAGCATAATATCTAATAAATACCATATTCACAAAGAGGTCATATCTCCTATAACATTTGTTTTTAAATTTTATTTTTCAATAAGTAATTACCAGAATATATAGGTGCATATATATATATATAAAAACATAGGTATATAGGTATAACTTTTTTTTATAAATACATGAAAATATATATTATTAATTGCACCTAACTGCAAAAATCATAGATAAGTTTTCCATAAATATAATATTTTATTATGGACTTATTACTTTTTGCAATTAAACTAAGGACATAATATTCCCTTTTGAAATAGTGAATTAGAATTGCCGTAATTATATTGTATTATGACAATATATGAGGTAACAAATTATGAGGTCCTAGACAAATTTAAAACTAAGTACCTAACAAGAGTATTAAATATTGCAAATAGTCCTTTTGCTAAAAATCATTTATTATTATTAATTAATTATAAAGTAGAAATACTTGTCTTTATTAAAAGAAAAATTGGGGGAAATGGTTAATAAAATAATATACTAGGTTTTGAAATCAAATTGTTTTGGGACGAAGCCCATGTAGATGCTTGGGGATACTACTTTTTGGTATAGTATTAACAATATACTAAATTAGCGGAGAGTTTAAGAGTGCGCAGAAACCAATTTTCGTTTTACCTCACCGCAACATCATCTATCGGCTACTCACCACCCAAAATATCACGTGCTGGCTGCACTGATCGGTAGGTTATAATATGTAATTTTGTCACGGAGAGAGGATAGCCGCCCAAAGATAACGGAGCTATCCGAATTTATGTCAGTCGGGTGCACGAAACACTCCTATTCTCTCCGCGAACAGAGTATAGACATACTGTTTTATGATGAACTTACTAAGTTTTAAGAATTAAAATTTGAATAGCAATATATAAATAATAGGTAATAGTAATAAGACAAAAATTAATAATAAAATATTATAGATATATATTATGTATATGCTGCTAAGAGTTATGAATAAGCACCAGTGCAGATAAAGAGAAAACCGCTGTGTAATTATTCAAACTACTGTATTAACCATAAGTTCGTAAAATTGATACATTTATTTGACAGGCACCCAACAATTATATATTTGATGAAATATAAAAACTAATAAGTGCAAAAAAATTGATTTTAATAATATTATTATTTAAAATAATAATTGTGATGTTATAGATAGCTTTGGCTATACAATTGAAAGTAATTAAGAAATTTCATTATTTTTGTAGTTCAAAGAATCTACACATTGTACCTATCAAAACTGATTATTTGTGTCAATTTTATATTTTGATAATCAATTTAATAAAAATAATTATTCAAGATTGTAAAAGTACCTAAAAATTAAATTAGAAACAGTGTAGTTATTTTAATACACTACAATTAATTAAATTGACATATTTGATTGTTAAATTAATTAGGTAATTCAAAAACTAAATAGATACCTACATAACTAAAACCATAGGTACCCACCCATTTATTAAATATTTCGGTCTAGAGTTGAATTTTTAGTATAAAGCTTGGTTTTAAAAGTACCTAGCTTAAAGAATGGAGAAATAAATATTTAAATTACAAATTGAAACACCTAGGTGTATAAATTTGATTTATAAAATTGAAACAAATTTTACTTAATGGTACCTACCTAATTGAACATAAAAAAAAATATACCTATTCAACAAATATTTAATTTTAGGTAGGTACTGAAAAATGTTAAGAAAATATAAGTGTTAATTAATACTAAACGTTATTTTTGGTTATTAGTTCTTTTCAGAATTTCATAATACCTATTGTATAATTAAGGATACCTAGATATCCACTATTACAAGTACCTACCCAGATACCTTGGCAGTGGTGGCAGCATAACCACCTATAAACAGTAGTTCCCAATATTTTACGTTGTTTATTTTCAACTAACACAATAAAATACTCATCATGGACACAGTTACTAATAAATGTCAGATTTTACACTGCCGTACCAAGTCATCTGGTGACGACTGTAGGTGCATAAAAATATTAAGGAAGGCTATTGAAAATGTTTATAAGTTTATTTAGCATATTTAGTTTTAATATGTAGGGGATGTCGACACTAAAATACAAATGTACTTAAGAATTATGCATCGCAAAGACATAACTAAACAAACACCAAACTACTCAAACAGATTATTTACACGAAATGTCTAAAATAATATAATATTTTTTGATAAAATAAAGTGAAATTAGGTACCGATATTAAGCATACTCAAGACTATTTAGAGTAGGTACCCAGACCCAGGGTATGTTGAAAAAAGTTTGAACGCTGAATTATTCAATTCCTATATAATATAATGTGTTGGTAATCGATAATGCATTATAATAATAATCATACCTATTATTATACCTAGTGAATATAAGTACATGAAAAATTGAAATGAACCTTTAGGCCATCATTACAATATTATCAGGTAAGAACATTTAAACATGCATATCGACTTGGATCTTGTGTTGGCGTCTAATGTGGTTTAATAACGTGTTTGTCAAGTCTACGATTAATAGAACCATCGGTAATGAAATGACGAGAAGACTGAAGAACACGGTTGCAACGACTAGGCACCTACGGCAAGTGCAACGTTACCGGACGACAATCGGCGGACCAGACAAAAGCGGGTACACCTACCTACAGTCGGGACTACCTGAGTGTCGTGAAATTAAACGGTCAGAGTAAACGGACAACAACAACAACAACAACAACGACGACGGTGTGAAACTAGTGTGAAAATACCTCCTGAACATGTTGCTATCCACGACGAACACGCGAAAACGGCGAGTCCGAGATTTCCATGCGAACTCGCGAGCGCGCGTGAAGAGACACGAAAACGGCGGGTAAAATAAAAAAAAAAAAAAAAAAAAAAACGGCGGCAACGACAAGGACCACCGCCTCTGGGCTGTATGGTGTTTGCGCGTGCAACGGCCGTAAGTGCGGCGGTCCCCCGGGTGATACGCCGTGTACGGTGTGGTGGTGCGTTTAGGTGGACGACAGAGCGATGGACACCGTACGAGGTGACATTAAACGCGGACACACGGCGAGCTACCTGTTTGATGGTGCAAACATAGTGGCGGCTGGCGGCGGCGGCGGCGGTGTTGTTGCGGCGGCGGCGAGTCAAAGCCGTCGGCGACCGTCTGATACGACGGGCATTGGCGCGCGAAAATTAATCCGGAACACAAAACACTGGGACACTACGCGTTACGCGTTCATATACAAGACATTGCAATATCACTCGTTGTGGATACCTATATTATTATTATTATTATTATTATTATTATTACTATTACTATTATTATTATTATTATTATTATTATAACCGCCGCGACCAGTAACCGGACGGCGGTCGCGACATGTACGTAATGCGTATGTATGTGTGTGTGTGTGTGTGTGTGTGTGCGTGTACGCCGCCAATACCATAGCATAGTACAGTTAGCGTTTTTGGCGCTTACCGATCAACATGGCGGGTTTCCCCCGCTCGGGGTGGAGGGTTACGGACATATTATTTTGTAAATAAAAACACGCACAAGCGAAAAACGCCATGGTGCAAAACGCCATTTCCAGCAGCGCCCCGTGCCCGGTGCGCACACACACCACCAACGGTTAACCGGAAAACGTACCTTTTGACTGTGGCTGAAACATACATAAAACGGTACGCTGGCCGCTAACAATGCAAACGTGAACGGCGACGACGGCAAGACGTGTTGTTACGCGCGACGAACGTCTTCCCAGCGCCGACGACACCCGGCGGCGTATCCACCATGACTTTTATCAATTATTTATATATCTATTATTACTAGTACGAGCCACAGCGGTGGCGACGGCGGCAATCCGGCGCGTCGTACTTATCGCGGTCGCAACGACGGACAAGACGTATTCACCCGTAGTAGGCAGCACGCGCGCACGGCGAAAACACCTATTCCAACGAACTCGACACTACGCGGTCATTTTTCGGATGCCCACTGCAGTCCCGGTGCATCGGTTATAAATTAATTTCCGTACCAAAAACAGAGAAACTCGCATATACACCATTAATGCCCGAAAACTACCTACTAGCGGGCGGGACGGGGTGGTGTATAAGGATGCAACGTCCGGATTGGCCAGGCCGGGTCACGTGACGTACATCATTACGATTTCGATCGATTTTCCGAGTGCTAAATCTTTTCAATACGGCCGATCTTTCTTTCGCTCGGACGCTCAGCCATCGAACACGACGTTCGGAAAACCGAGTCCGGCGCGCGTTTTACGTGCCGAACTCGTGTTCGTGCTTTCCGGCTACAAGCGTGGGGTCCATATTCCGAACGGACGTGGGAAAAAGGGAGAAAGGGCACCGACGCTCGTAATCGTCCAACGCCTGCTCGTGCGTGCGACGACGGCAGACACGGCGCGTTGTTCATGGAGCAAACGCGTAATGTAAACAGTGCCCCCTTGTTTTGATGCTCCGCGCTTACTATCCACTGTCCAGTGCCGCCAACTACTCGAATACAAAATTTAACGTATTTTTTATATCATTGGCATTCGTCGTCGTAACGAAACACGATATTGTGCTTTATAGGCCTGTTGACGTCATGCTGTTTAAAATATTGTTTACCGGCGACTCGAAATCTTGGGACTATCGCCGCCCACCGCATACCAATACTTCAAAATGTTTTATTAATTGTTATTATTACCATTCATTTTTTTTAAATTATAAAATATATTATATAATATTGAGTTATTTATAATTATAAAATCAATGTTATTACCTATTCATTGAACACTAAAAAAATCATGGTTTTTTCCCTCCAAATTTTAAAATCCATTAAAAAAACACGATATTACGATAATTAGCTACGAAAGATATAGAATTTTAACACATGTAATGTAACAATAAATAAGGCACAGCGTCAGACTGACCTATACTAATAATTATTACAACATTTTGAAATTTGATTTGGGTTTTTGCCCATATAAAAGAAATAATCGAATAGGATTTTTCAGGTAAAAATCATTGGTGTAGAAATTTACTGTAGTTGGTACATTAAAAGCGTCAATTTTAAATTTTATTAGTTTTAGTTATTAAGAGGACGTTTATTAAGCACCCGCATATTTTTCTGTCTTCGTCTAACCAACTGATAATATATGAAATTTACGTTCAGTATTCTTATCACAGCTTCGTAATTTCTAATGCTAGAGAAAATTGACCATTACCAAATTTATGGATGAGATCATTATCAATACTTATTTAATAGCCTCTTTTTCGAAATTATAATCTTATAGAGAAATATATCTATTTTAATTATTGGATTTGTATCTCTACAAATTAAAATTTCGAAAAAATACTTTTACAGCATGGATAATGATTTGGTAATAGGTCAATTTTCTCTAATACATATTAAAAATTATGAAGTTGTTATAGGAATGCTGAACGTAAATTTCGTATTTAACAATTGGTTAAAGTATTATTACTACAGTTGGAAACGACTTGCAAATGCGGATGAATTCGTTTAGAATTGCTTTATCGAAAGAAATGATTTATCATTGTAAAATAGTACTATATTCAGTATACAATAATAATTATTAATTGGTTCAATATACAATATAATATACCTATACTTATTTTATTTAGATTTCGACGTAAAATAATATCTAGCTACAAAAGTAATTATTATTATCACTGAAATTAGTTTCATATAACTATTATTATAATAAGCATTAGATAATATAGGTACGATAATAAATTAGTTTTCTCTTCATGGTACGACTTCCAATCGCCTGCTTTTAAAGTAAAAATCGTATTTTGTTTTATAATCTTTTATTATGATTTGTGTATATTTCGTTTTTAAAGACGTTTTTATTTACTAAGTTTTTTTAAAATATTTTTTGTCTGGTTATTTTTGCATCAATGCAAATCTGTAGAAGATTCAAAAATATTTTATTGGTCTTTTAATTCATACCATAGTCTTTTAAAATCGTTTTCCAGAATCGAACTTGCTTATAGTTTAAACCAAAGAACATGTAAATTTCAAAATACTAATAAAGTATAAACAGCCCTTTCAATTTTACCATTGTATTATATTATAGTTCAGAAAGTCCACTCAGCAAATGTGCTAAATTCTCAGTTTCTAAAGTATTTAAAATAGTCACCAAAATATAATTTCATAAACAATTTGTTTAACGTACTAAATACTTATTACCAGTACTCGAATTGGAAAAATAGAAGAAGGGATACTCTCAGGCTTTCAATAAATAAGCTTTCCTCAAACTATATGTAACTCGTATAAGTACTGTAAAAAATAATTAGTAAGGCAGTGTCAGACTGGCATCAAAAGGTCTAGTCCAAGATTTGGTCAAAGGGCCCATATAGCCAATGAAAAATACTAATTGTTCCACTTAAGAGGACATCACATATAACATATTTAAGAGTTCTACATTATATAGAAAATTTAAAAACTGCTTTACAAAAAAAAAAATTTCTCGAGTGGCAGTATAATCGTCATTTATTAAGAACACAATATAAAAGATAAAATTATCTGTGTTTAACCGTTGTCCTTCTTTCGATACAATAAATAGAACTGATGTTATATTATCTGCAAAAATCCTCCAAAAAAAATGATTTTTATAAATTAAAAATGAATAATTTTTTTATGGATTTGTAATAAAAATATATATATATAACGATAGAACTTGTAAATATTGTGTACAAATTTGGTTTCTTAATTACGACTATACAGATTGAGAAAATATCTGTGGCATCCTCCAGTCCTAATACATATAGGTACTATTTTGAAAAAGGTTAGGTATATAAAATTTAAATAGTCCTAAAAAACTAGATCGTTTATTATTTATTTATTATTTTATTATTATTGTGGTATAAAGACGGTAGGTATGTTTAATGTTTTGTAAAAATTTTTAGATCTTAAACTCGAAAATTGTGCTCAAAAATCGATAGAAAAATTTTAAATGGATAATTCAGTTAATTGGAAGATCATGGGGAAATGTTAATTGTTATAGATAATATTATTGTGAATTATTCTAATAAAACAGTATCGTTTAATTCTTTTCAAACTTGATCTAAAATGTATATAGGACGTAGCTGATATATAAAAAATAATGAAAAAAAAATGTTTAGTTTCTAAGACAATTTTTAATCTACTATTTGAAAAAAAAAATTCTATAACCAAAAGAATAAACAAAATTGTATATAATATGTACCTATAGCATAATAAATTAATCTATGCTTTGTGAAAAGAGGAAAAATGATGACATTTGGAATATTATACATTTTTGATGATAAATAAATATATAATAGATAGGTATATACCTACATGTATATTGAGCCTGAACGTTTTTTAAATAAATATTAAATTTACCTGAGTATTATGAAAGAAATTGTAATAAATAATTTATCCAAAAATTTAATACATAGGTACTTATTACAAGAAAATTAAAATACTATTTTACAGGCCTTTACAAAAATAGATACTCTTCAGCTATTTTGACTATGGTTGTAAAACATAGTTGTTAATTTTATAATTTTAAGGTTTACCCTCCAAAATTACACTCAACGATCGAAAAACCAATTTTAAAATTAGTCAAATTTGGAGGATCTTCTGGTGGTGGTAAATTGTAAAATCTGGAATGTTTTTAATTTTGTCAATAATATATATACGATTGTAACAATAAAACTAAAAATCATAACTTAATCGTAATATTATAGCGGAAGAATATAATGATACATATATAGGTACATTTTAAATAAAGTATGTAAATATAGGTTCCTACATATACTACAGATTTCAAAAACAGATCAATCGTTTAGAATTTTTAACTATAGTCGCAGAATAAGAAATAATAATCGTCGATTTAGTAAATAAATATCGAGTCCGTAGATTTATTAATAAATAATATTATTCAAATATGAGCAAGGGGGCCATAATTAACCGAGGGCCCAGTCCGCGATCGCGGACTAGCGGTCCGGGCCAGTCCGACCCTGCCTATTTTGGTTTCGATGGATAAACATATTCAACACGCTGCATTTTGACAGAGGCAGAACTAGGAGTTTTGACGCCCGGTGGGTTATATGTTAAAATTAGACCAATGATCACCATTCCACAGACTTTTCGAATAAGCAAAAAAAAGGGTCATTCGTAAAAATTGCTCACCTTATGAGTACCTTTTTGCAGAAAAATACATTTTGCATGATTTGGTACATTTGTATTGCGTCAATTACAATATTTAAGTATATTATACAAAAATAGACGTTCAAATATTTTAGGCCCTGCAAAATTTTATGCCCGGAGATGAATCCCTATCTACTTCCTTAGTTCCGCCTCTGCATTTTGGAACGTTATTACTTAAAAATTCTACCTTATTTCGAAAATGGTTAAAAAATTCGATAACAATACATGTCAACAACGTTGAATTATTGACGGCACGGTAATGAACATTTAAGAGGATTCTACACATGAGTTATTTTATCGTAAAAACTGTTTTGCGAGAAAATTGTTTTCTCGATAGCTGTATTCCTAATTAAGAAATCAAATTTGTACACATAATTGTTACTACAGGCTACAGCCCGAAAAATATTTTTATTGTAAAATGGTTTTGTTAACAAATGTCGTGATTACACAATAATAAAAAAAATGTACTGATATGGAACTATATTTTAAAAACGTACTTAAATATGTTTAAATTTGTTTTATTTTTTAAATTACAGAACCCTTTAATAATCGCATGTTTGATGTGCTTTCGAAAAAAAACACGGCAAATACGTAATTTGATAATGTCAACATAATCCTGCAGTTCTTGAGCCAAAAACAATATGTCAAGCATATCCCCATCTGTACATTACCCATTAGTATGTTAATTACATAATATAGTGTTCGTAATGATATCGTTATCATAGCATGGGAGTGTAGAGAACGACTTTCGTTATCGGAAAGTAACTATAAGTAGTAACAGACATGAGACGTGATATTTGATCGCGTAGAGAGTTATCCTGTTTAACACAGGACATGCCGACGCGACGATCCGCATTTTCCTATCCAGGATAGACAAGGAGTTTAGCCAATCAGCAAACCACGTAGTATCGCGTGTAACGGTTTATCCCTGTTCGGCGGCAGTGGCGACGACGAGATTTACGACGACGTCAGATACGCGGCACAGGGTTTAACGTGAACGCGCGTGATGTGCACGTGGTGTCCCACAGGAAGACGTCGTGGATGCACCGGGCGGATGCGCGCGAGCAGTGGCAACCAGGTGGCCAGCAGTGTCTGTCTGGAGGAGCTATTATGTGGTACGGTCCGGCGGCGACGGACTATACTACGTCGACCACGTGTGCGCGCGCGCTCGTCCCGCCGTCACCGTCTTCCCGTCCCTGCGACCATTTGGGCCGAGCACTTCAAGTCCCTGTACGAGACAGCTCGGCCGACCGTATCCACCGGACGGACTGTTAGACGACCGCTTTTTCGGGGAGGGCACCTCCTGCGCCGTTTACGCGTCGCCTATGTAATACTATGTCTATACTATATAGCTGTAGACGGACGACACGTTTTCGTTATTATTTCAGGCTGTTTGGTTTTTGTTTTTTTCTACGCAGGAATACCGCGAGGCTCGTGGATCAGTTTGTCGCGTAGACGCCCGCGTGGTTCTGTCCGAGTAGATTATATTTTTCGTTTTATTGTACTCGAGATACGGAGCCATACATTGTCATCACGACTCGTGAATGGCACGCCGTTCCAAAAATAACTGCCACAGAGTCCTTTATAATTTAAAACGTGTCTCTATATGCAAGGCTGGGCAAGTTAACGATATGTTTTAACTCGTTAAGTTAAGTTAATTGAAAATAATATAAGTTAAGTTAAAAGTTACTCGTACATTTTTTATTAACTTTGAAAAAAAAGTAACTTAACTTAGTTAAAAGTTAAAATTCCCTAATATTAGGAAAAAAAAGTCGATATACCTAATATATCGTAAAAAGGTAAAAAAGGACGTTTATTCTTTTAACTCAAAAAAATTACTGGGAACTTCTTCTGCCTGAAAAAGTGTATACGTGTAAAAATAAAAATACAACACGTCATTTTAAAACCCATGCATAAATAAGAAATCAGAAAATAACTTCTAACTGCCAAGATACCTACATTATTGTTTGATTCACACTAAGGTAGTATAAAATAAGCAGTACCTATCACTTCAATATATATTGTATACTGGATAGACATAAATACCAGCCTCCATGTAGTTAAAAAGACGGGCTCGGCCCAATATTGGTGAACGGTCAACGTCGCGGCGTGTGCGTGAGTGGTAAATCGATTCTTAACGATTACGTATATGCTATTTTAGGTACCTACTAAAATTGCGTATAGGTACCACAAAGTAAAATCCTCATTCAAGTATTTGCATTGTTCTTCGTGCAAATTTAACTTAATTTAGATACTTTTGTATAAAGTTAACTTGAAGTTAACACGTTAATTTTAATAAAAAAGTAACTTATTAAGTTAAAAGTTAATCTGAAAAAAAAATTAACGCGTTAAGTAACTTAATATTAAAATTAACTTAAATTTTTAACTTAATTTTAACTTTTAACTCGTTAATGCCCAGCCTTGTCTATATGTACATAGGGACACCCCGCTAAAAAGAGATAATATTACGGTATATGTAGCGTACTAACATTTTGGAGACGTTTTACTGGGTTTCTATCCTCCCGAAAACAATTATATTCCTACCGAAAAAACATGGCTAGTATTCGTTTGGTACAGCGGTCGGAACGCGGAATGGAGTCCGTGTGCTCCTCATGAAATAATTATTGTGGTTCGAAGTAATGCGAAATTTTAATTAATCGATGCGCCGGTCACTTGAACGAAAACCCATAAATATTGAATATTAGGCAATGCTTTGAATATTAGCAATTATACACTTTCTGAACTAATATTTTCATTTTTGAGGAGAGGAGTATATAACTGTAATCTGTACGTATATTTATTCTTCGAACAGTTCACAATTAAGAATGGAGTCTCACATACACATTATGTGTGTATGCTAGTATGTAAAGCCGAATTTGGTAAGTATAGACAGGTTGATGGCCAGTTTTTATAATTTGGCTATTTGTCCAAATAATTTACCTTAGTCCGAATTCTTAGGGTAGATTATATTTCTATTTGAAAGTTTCGAAAGTATTAATAACCTTGTATGAACAACTTTTCAGCGACATCTGTCCATTCTCCCAGTGATTGCCACTGGAGAAACATAAACTTCAAAAATAATATTCACTTAATTTTTGAAACCAGCAACAGTTTTCCTATCCTCTTAGTCTTAGAATCTTGCTGCTAATTCTTTCCCAAGATATTGCATAAAACTTAAAAACATTGTTGTGTTCTACATACGCGTATTTCAGAATTCATTCTACATATAATGTTTAATGTTTTGTTCAAACATTATATTAAATCAGTTTAAACACATTTTTTGATCATTCTAATTTTATATTAATAAGTAAGATATTTCTTCGGACCGACCAAACTCCTCGTCTAAAATATAATAATTCATTTTAGATTTTTAGCATATCGCAAACATTGTATTACTTTAAAAATAATTATTACGTTATATTATAATTAAAAATGATTATATGTTAATTCTAACCGAAACGAGGAATATATTATTTGTATAACGATAACGTGATTTTTATTTAGTGATTTCTCATTTCTATATGTATAATATTTTAGGTTTAGTTTTTAATTCCTTCAGTTACCATACTCGAAAATATAATCAAATTCATGTACTACTTAATTACTGGTTAAATTACTGGGATAGAGTTCAGATTATTTTCAATACGTTTTACGGATATTCTATTATCGAAAATATTCATAATCATACCTTCCTTCCACTAATCTTCAAAGTGGACTTCAAAAAAATTATTTATCAATTTTCAAGTTTAATATTTGAAATAGGTATGTATACAATATTAAAATAATTCTTCCTCAACCTGGCCATGTGGCAATAAAATTCTAAAAAGTCGAATGATTATTTTGAATGTTTTTATACATTGATATGACATTAATTTATTGTTGTTCTTTTTTGGAAATATTTTTCTAAATCATCATGTATGTAAAATAAAATTTGCGTTATAATTAACGTGGATTGACGAATAGATTAAATTTAATATTGTTTATCTTTTTTGTCATAAGATCGGTATGAGAAAGTATAAAATCGTGTTTCCATAGAAGTTCATCGTGGCCTGCAGAGTGTAAGAACTTTAAGGGGAGAACTTTTTCAAAGTAGAGTTCAAAATAATACACTCAACGTTTACAAAACTTGTGAAACTTTATTTTCACGGGACTGAGTGCACGAAGAGGATACTAAATAAATCACAAGAAATAACTTACATATTTTATTGGTAATATAAAACGTACATAATATATGAATATGAATAGACGTTACAAATTGAAATGATGTATTTTCACCAATTATAATCGTTTTCAATAAATTAATTAGGTTAAGTAACAAAATTAAAATGACTTATTATTTTATGTTATTGTAATCACAATTATTAATGTGAAAACACCTGGTAATAACGTGTTTATATAATATATATTACATTTAATATAAAATACTCATCGCTGAATGTGTTTGACAATTAAATTTACTTTCAAGTTTTCGCTCTAAATATTTCTACAAAGTATATATAATTTACGTTACTTTAGTTCAAGTTAAAATTTTCAATAAATAATTTCTTTCTGCTCCCTTATATAACTAGAAACGTGTAATTAGGAAATGTGTTTTTAAAAAAAAAAAATCAGTCCTACGGACAGTATATAAATCGTCATATTATGGACGATAAGTCACTACTTTGTGGTCAATGAACTGTTAAGGAACTAATGAAATTTTCGCGAATTATCGACTATTGTGACGTAAATTATATATTGTGACGTGCTCCGATTCGTCGGGTATATAAACTCCACGGACGGGCCACCGACAAAACGGTGACAGTGTGCTTGTATTTGTACCGTGCCATCGGGTATTCTACGGGGCGTTGACTCTAAGGTAAAGTCATCGTCATTATTATCGTGTTATCATTGTTAGGTGCTATCTTTATATTAAGCCCGATCTGATCCGTCTTCGCCGTGGTCAAGTCACCCACGATATACCTAAATGGTCGCTGGATCGCAAACCGTCTTTAGTCGCCGACACTATATAGTAATAATAATATAATCGTCGTCGTCGTCGTCGTTGAAAAAAAAATAATCATAAAGACACTACCTAGCACAAAAGAACGTTCGCGTCCAAATTAGGATATCCTCGTACTTATATATAAATGATAATATACCATAGTACAACACCGCGTGGTAACAGTATTTGTTGGCACGTCCTTTTGTCTGCATATACTCTATAGGTACTGCAGGTTACCGCTGCCGAAGATCAATATCTGAAAGTCCAACAAGTACCGTTCTATTATAATATTATATTATATTGTTAAAATATAGTGTCTAATATATACACACACACACACACATATATATATATATATATATATACATATATATACATAAGTATATAAATTTTGTTCTATGGCTTATACTAACGAAAATATTATTGCGATGACCAAATCAATCCTTGAAATTTTTGCAAAATATTTTTTACGATTATTTCGTCAAAATCTCTAATATGGCATGTCAATAACAGTTTACAGAATACAAGTGAATTTCCAATGTAAAACATCGATATTTTCATACCGAAAAGTTTTCGGATGTATGCAAACTGAGTCTCACACTCATATCTGCCGTTGAGAAATTCAGCTCTAACCTAATTTCTGGGTAGCGGTAGTTCGGTCGAACTTTATTAGATATATGCGTATTAATTAAGTAATGGAATAGTCTCCCAAGATTGTTACGTTATTGTTAGTGCTATTGGTATAACTTTAGACTAGTTTATAGTACCTAAATTTATTGTATTTCATAATTGGAAGATTATGTGTAGGCATATGTTCATATAAGAGATTTAATGAAATTTCAAACTGTTAAATTGTTTTATTTATCTATCTATATTATATTTTAAATTCATCTGATCCTTCAAATATCTCGTGATATTTAAACTACAATAAATATTTAGGTTGTATATTATGTGATTGAAGATTCGCTATAGGATATTTCTAATGATTTAATGATTAACAGAAAACTAAATAAGTAATTCAAATTTGCACAGATTATAAAAAAATCTATATATATATATATATGCGAATATTTATAAATCTTCCGTTACAGAATTTATAATAGAATTTTCAATATAGTAAAAGGCAAGGAAGCACTTTGCATGTCGGTAAGATTATTTTGTATGTTTAGCTTGTACTGTTTCAGTAGTAAGATACATAATTACTTAAATATTACAAGGGATTTGGTAATTAATATAGAATAAACGTAAGATGACATTAATATATATTATACATTTTATGAATAAATAATAATATCAGAAGTTATTTACAGAGTATGTATGGAGTTGTGAAGAATACTTTTAAAAAGTATTTGAGTATGTAAAATAAATTTTGTTGAAAAATGTGTTTAGTATAATACTCAAATACGTTGAAAAAGTATTTCAAATGAATTTAAAGTACCTATGTTTGAAATAAAAAAAAAAAACTTATTTTATTAATACATTTGTATTCAATACCAAAAAAAAAAAAAAATGAGTATTTAAATGTTTTTACTAAAATACTTTACACCTCTGAATAATATGAGCTCTATGGGCTATGGCAATTATACCAATACGAGATTCATCCTCGCATGTTTGGTACTTACAAAGAGGCATCGGTATATGGCGTGCCCGTAATTGAGAGAATGTGTTTATTTCTAGACGAACTCTTTTCGGTCCACCACCGAGGGTGATTTATACCGCCACTGAGAATATTATTTTCATAAGGACCATGTGCGAACCAAAAGGATACGATTATGTAATATATAGTGTACGAAAGGAAGAACATTACTCGCTCATGACACTAAATCTTCGAGTGTTTTTATTTAAATCTGGTCATTGTATTGCTCTCTAAATGAAACCAACTTGACACGAGGGGAAACATTGGACTTCGACGGTAATAACATTTCGTCTGTAGTCCTGGGCCATATTAATCGTATATTCTAGTATCAACTACTTAATCATATATATTATGCAATCATCTTAATAATTGTATGGAATGAGGTACAAAATCAGAATAAGAAATTTGCCACTATAAAGTTTTGGAAAATTTTTCTGGTACGATTAAAATTAAATCCATTATTAGTACCCATTATTTATCGTATGACATTTTCAATTAAATTTCTTGACCAGAGATATGTATAAAATCATTTTGTAGTCCCTTACTTGGAATTTTGCGAAACCATTTGAAACGTTTTATTTTTTAATTTTGAAAAATAATATTGAATATTCGTCGTCTGACTATAGCGTTTTTAAAATCCACAATAATATTAGTAATTTTATTATAGATTAAATGAATGCAGGACTATAATAGGCATATTATTCTTATTATTGTAAATTATATTTTATTTCCAACTGATTTCACATTTTATCTTCTATATGTCCTGTTTCGATCATTATTAATAAGCGTCTAATTCACGATCGCCACAGCTAGAAGACTGACTGGCGTTATTCTAGAAATGGTTGTTCGCTTACATTTTTTCTGTAGTATTATGTTAATTGCATTGTACTTCCGTAGACTTATGAATGTAACAATTGTTCGAATTTAAATGTTTAAGAAATGCGTAGGTATAAGCACATTATATTGTTAGATCATAATCCGAATGTAAAGAAAAATGGAATTTATAAGTCTCTTTACATTCTGTTTGTTGTTTTCTTGTTCAGGTAATCCGTTTATTTGTATGTTTTTTACAACTTAAAATGATTATATTAATCTTCTTGGTCACTCTATGCTAAACCAAAAAGTGTCAAGTTTTCTTTTTCAAGCATCAATATTTGGAGACAATAGTACACGTATGTTACCTACTGGCTACATACAGTTCGTACAAACAACAATATTTTTAGAAAAAACAAAATAAATTTGCTACATACAATATATTCTTTACCTAGGAATTATGAACTTGGTAGGTATACTTGGTAAATGCATTTATAAGTTTTAACGTTACATAATCATTAACCACACTTGAATTTTATATAAATAATAATAATAATATATTTATTGTACAACTATAATTTATATTATAAATTTCAAAAATCATATTGTAAATCTGCACTATTTACATAAATCATAATATTTATTATTTTAATAATGTGTATAAAACATAAAAGTATATTTTAAGGTTAGATATATGAAAGCAAATAAATCAAATATTTAAAATTATGCAATAACCCAATCCTAATACATTTTATAATTTGTTTAATTTTTTTAAATAATATTATTTTATAGAATAATAACCTTTTAAATAAATCATTAATTTATTTTAGTAGAAATAATCATATTTTATGAATATACTTATGAACGGTAATTTAATTTAAATTTTAAAGAAATCACTCATTATATCAACAGGTATTATGTACACAAAACTGGTTAATGTAGATAAATGAATTCATTTTCTTTAATACTTCACTGACTCATAGTAGTGTGTACTATTATAATATATATATGTAATTTGAATTTAATATTTTAGAGATGCGCTTCTCAGTACTTGAGAATAATTTTATAGTACTCTTATATTGATAAATAGGGTACGAATTTTAATTCAGTATAAAAGTAAAAATATTTAAATTTACAATTTAAAAAAATAGTAAATACTTAATAGTAAATTAAAAAATATAAATTATTATTATAACATAATAAATAAAATAGAAAATAATGTATAATAAATTTAAAAAATCTTTTTATTCTCTATATTAGGTTTTCTATGAGGAAAAACGGTTTAAAATATTTAAATTGAAATCGATGGTGGTCGGAGCATTACTTTACAACCACAGAATAATATATCTAATATCTCTGATATGTCCACTGAAGTAATTAGGGCATATTTCATGTATATTAATTCTGTTGGATTTAATTCAAACTCTAAATTGCTTTTGATTCAATAATCATAAAATATTATTAATTAATTAATTAAATAATATTATATTAAAATAAGATTAGCATCAATTTACTCAAAATATAATGAAATATTCTCATCCGTTGAAAACTTTCCGATCTAAAAACTAAAAAAAATTTCATTAAAATTAAAATCCGTTCTCTATTGATAAGCTTCATAGTTTATAACTTCATATACTAAATTACAACTCATTTATCATTTTTCTAACCTAACTATTAAAATAGTTTTGTCTTTCTACAAATAGTTATGAAAAATAACCATAAAAGATATTTCTTAAGGAGGAGAGTCACCACTAGAAATTTACATAATTTTCGGGGGCATTTTATAGATGGATCGTCTGTTTCCATTTGGCATTTACATTTTACTAGTAATTTTCAAATTCTCCTCGCACATAAATCTACAAAATAATATAGTTTAAGTCTAAAACAATATTTGTTTTATTCCATTCATCTTTTTACGTTTTAAATATTTACGGTCAAGATCGAGTGAATGTCTATTCATAAGTAAACAAACATAATAACATATTTATACGGATAAGTAAAATGATACTTTAAGTTTTAACTTAATCCTTTTAAATTATCTAATTCATTATCATGAAATACTCCTACCATTATTTAGGATTAATTTAATAACGTAATTATAGAGGGTACCTTATAACCCGCAGGTTTGGATAATCATTGCATATTATAACGTATTATTAATACTAAATATGCGTGGTCATCATATTCACTTTATAAGTAAGTATTATTACCTATTAGTATTGTATGTAGTACTATATTATTATTCACAATAATAAATAAATAATGTCATAACATGTAAGGATATAAAATTCAAAATACTAAAATATTATACAAATGGATTTATAAATAGTTATGAGACTTATAATGATATAAGTACTACAGATTCCATAAAAAACATTACGCAGAATTGACATAAATATGCAAAAAATCTGAATTTTCTCAATAAAGAAATAATAAAATAATAACTTATCAACCAATAATTATTTATTAAATATAATTTATTTTAAATAAAAAAATATTGTTAGGAAGAACGATCATATTTTACACAATATTCCATAATTTAATATGTATTTTGAAATACCTATATTACCTGTAATACAAAAAGTGTTGTTCGTAACTGTAGTATTCCTCTGTTTTCCGAAGATCTAAAAATATTTTTATTGATAGATAAATTCAAAATGATCTTAATGCAGTAATTAACTGGATCACTAAAGCCGCTTTTGAGTTTAATATTGACAAATGTCATTCTACATGGTGCGTACTATTGGTATTTTCTAGGGCTAGGCGATTCTTAAATTCCATAATCTAAAGGTAATCTATAATTAATACATATTTATTATGTGAAAAGTGTATTTATGTATAGATTAAATTTTGTATATTATTATTATCATTTTACTAATATATAACTAAAATTGTAGTATCATCAAGACTCACCCAACCTAAAACAAGTTTTCTTAGAGGTTGGGTTAAAAAGTATACCTACTTATAATAAAATTATTATTAAATACTATTTATACTTTCTGGAAATAACGATCATATTATTATTATTATAATCGATAATTAGTTGCATTTCGATTATCATCGATCAAGAGTCTTTACCTATTCTATGCACGTTATTCACTTGGCGTAGTCAGGCAATAGTATTTGAATTTGAGCATTTTATTTCATTGTTAGTTGAACTTTCAAACAATTTAAAGATAATTTTAAGTAAAATTAAAATCTAGCAATTTAAAAATATTTAATTTAAAAGTTGTATTAGTAGTCACTAAGTTAAAAGTCAAAACCTTTTTTATTGTTATATAATCATGACACTTGTTAAAAAACATGATTACGCAAAACAAATAAAAAGGCATCTTAAAGTGGTTTTAGAGTTATAATACTTATTATAAATCTTGTTGATGACGTTATTACGGAGACAATTTCACCGGGATTTTACTTAATATCCAAGGAGCTTATTATTAAAGGAATAAGAATGACTTATTTTTTTTACATCAGTTTTATTTTTTTTTTGTAATTTATATGAAAAAAACATCGATGATAATATTTTCTAAATGTTGTATTCGGCTGCATATATTTTTTATAATAGGCAATTTAACTAAATTAATTTACAGGAATATATTTTGACTACTAAAAATCATTGTAATGACCTCATCTTAAGATAAAATCATGGTTACTTTGACATTTTGGAATTTATTTCAACATTACATGTTAGTTACGGCGTTGATTAAACTATTTTTGGTTTTCAATAAAATTGAAAATTAACCTACTTAATTATTTTAAGTTTTAACCATTTTCAATTTTAAAATTATGATGAATAAAGATCAAACGATTCACAAAATTTTAACATCGTTTGATTTTTATACATTATATGTCTAAAAATCCACATTTTTACAGTGAGATTTTGAATCGTTCAACCCGGAGTTCAACCTTTCACGTTTCACATTTCTGGTTTTATGTACTCCAATTTCACAGTGTTATTATTTTTTTAGTGTAAAATTTAGATTTTTTTTTAAATTTTGTTATTTATCTTTCTTTAGGTCATACACGTAAAATGGCAGTAAGTTACGCGCGTACAGTAATGCGCATAATGGTTAGTAATTTTTCTTAATTAAAACAGCATAATGTGTATATAATTTCACCACCAACACAGAATAATGCCGTTGATATACACTTTGGCGATTTTAAATTTAACAAATCTTTGAACGGAACACTGAAAAACGTTTGAGAATCGATTTTTCGACAAGCTCACGGTTGCACACGCATTGAGTAGAAATAATTTACTCGAAATTTAACCGAAACGTTTATATGCGTGTCTATTCTATTGTGTACGCTTGTATAAACTGTGTCGAGCGATTTTTTGACATACATATATATGTGTATCTTTGTATATACGTACATACGAAATAATTTGGGTTTGCAAAGCCAAAGTTTATCCGTACTTACCTATATATAATACGCAACTTGTGTGCGGCGGTCGTTTATATGTTAACAAACGTGAAAAGCGTTCCAAATTAAAAGGCAAAAGGCAAAAGGGAAAGGTTGCAACTTTCGGGGATATATTATAAGTTTTCGAGCCTTTGAGGTTGCCACGAAAGAACACGGGGTCTGCAGGATCAAAAGTAAGACTTAATTACGACCAGGAGCACAATATGACGTGTATGTACACGAGTATAATATATAAAATTAACGTTATTTTATGTGTGTACGATGATAATTAATTAAGAACGAGTCGGGTTTGTCGTCAGTAAGTGAATATAGTTTTGTAGAAACTATTCGACACGTAGTGCGTTCGAAACGAAAAATGACGAAAAAGAAAAAAAAAAATTCTAAAAACGTCAACATATAACGTAGTTTTATTGTTGCGGTCGGATCTTTCGAGGGGCCTGCCGAAAATAAAGAATTTCCACATATTATCCGTCGCCACTTGCGCCGCGACGACGATGATAGAACTATATATTACGCCGTGTATAGTTGATTTCTTTTAACAACCGTGGTATATGCGGTTACAAAACGGTATAACTCGTATAAAACGCGGACGAAAGACCAACGCAGATTAAAAATACACTCATCCATGTATCGGTAAAACGGCTGTTTATATGTCCGCACGTACACTTGTTAGATCTACATAATATCGTGCATTGTAATATATATTGTGTTATTTTAACCGCAGATTAATATAATATTAAACCGGATGATATATTGTATATATATACACAGGAAAGTGCCGGAAACGTAATCAAACCGTCAGCTTAGGACCGGAAAGGACACAAAAATGTCTTTCATTGTTTTTCAATGAATCACGTAAGCGTTTTACCTATATGTAGTTAATGGTATAAATTTTATAATAAAACTTACATATTTGTATCACATTTTTTACATTACCGTGTATATTTCGATATTTATATACCATAAGACGTCCGCTTATATGCTATTACAACTAATCATATAAAATGTCTACACGGTTACCATGAGTATAAAATACATTTTGGTGTGGATACTAGTACAGAGCTGGACAATATAGCTACTCAATATTTTAGTAACGCTGAATTATGTAACAGTCGTTTAATCGAATTCAGTAATTTAGATCATTTACAAATAATTGAATCAAAAACATATAAATCATTAAGGTATGTACCTATACTATAGTTATTTATGAAAAAAAAGAACTATTATTATTTCACTTAAACGATACGATGGGATATGTCGGGAATTCTTGAAGTTCGGTTTGATTTTCTTTTAGGCGTACTTACATTACAAATGTAATGTAATTTGAAATGTTCAAAAATAAAATTAGTAGTGAAAAAAATAAAATAGGTAATGAATAATCCACAGAAAAATACAAATAATATAATATTTTATTGGAAATTTCTACTTATAAATACTTAACTACCTAATCTAATTAAAAATATTTCGTATTTTAAATTAAGAATAAACAAATTCTGAAAAGAATTTGGAGGGTTAGGTGTATAATAGTTAGTAATATGAGATCTAAATGAAGAGAATTCGGGAGATCGACCTTGCAAACACATCAGTTTTTAGGGTTTATGCATAGGACATTTTAACAACATTTCAAGAAAATCAATATCTAAGAATTTAAAACTATATAAATAAACTTAAAAAGTAATTTTAAAATAATTCTATATTGGTAATAATTTTAGATTCTGAGCGTAGCGAGGAAGCTTATGGTTTTACAATGATGTTTATTTTTTTTATTTTTCTGTAAACACTTTTTCTACCAGAAGGAGTACTCCGATCTTTACACTCGTACCTGGTTTCCGGTAGCAAATTGCATCTAGTTGGTACTTTTAAGAGGTTATTTTTCGATTTTCATAATAGTTTTTTAATGCGTAAGCCAAAACTACCAAAAAATTACGAAAAATACGATTTTGTAAAATCGAGAATTTAATTTCGTCGTAATTTCGAAAATAATGACTTTATAATCTTGAAA